>JAKOGI010002650.1:85000-95248 GCA_029747015.1 Carnegiea gigantea | reverse complement strand
AAACAAAAGCCCAAACCGAGACAGCCCTTTCCTCAATCCAAACCTTTTGTCAAAAAAGAAACCAAACCAGTTTCAAAAAAGAAAAGGTCTGCTAAGGACCAAAAGCCCATTGTCTGTTACAAATGTGGCAAAGTTGGCCACAAGGCTCCTCAATGCAAAACAGAACAAAAGATAAATGAGTTGTTCTCAGAAGATCCAGAACTCAAACAAAAACTTCTGGCACTCCTTATTAAGGAACCCTCAGGGTCTGAAAGTGAAGACAACTATTATGATGGATCCAGTGATGATTCAGAATATGAGTCTTCACCAATTAAGACTCTTAATGCCATTTCCTCCAAATCCAAAAAAGAATTCCTTATTGAGTTAACAGGACAAATCCCTGACCTCGATGTCAAAAAAGATTATCTTCAGCGCCTTCAAGATTTAATCCTTGAAGAAGAAGATATACCAAAATTTGATTTTGGACCTTCTTCATCCTTCAATCAAATCTTTGAGAATTATCCTATTCCAAATCCTTTTCAACCCGTCACTACAAAACAATTACAAACTGAGCTTAACGAACTCAAAAGTCAAGTTCGTATCCTCAAATCAGATGTCATCCTCCTCAAAACAAAAGATTAGAGATTGATGCAAAAATATCAATGCTGGAATCTCTAAAAGCAAATCCTCCTCTTCCCCCACCTGACTTACATTCCTCAGAAATATCAGAAATTAATATTCCTCAAACTCAATTTTTACAAACAATATCCCGTATTACCTTTCAAGAATGGTACTCTATAGTCAATTTAGTTGTTGATGACTTCTTTATGAATGTCATCGCTCTAATTGACAGTGGAGCAGATCAAAATTGTCTTAGAGAAGGAGTTGCTCCTACTAAGTACTGTGAGCATTCAAATGAACAGCTTGTCAGTGCTAGTGGCGATCCTTTGCATATTCGTTACAAATTAGAAAAAGGATATATTCGTAATAACAATTACTGCTTCAAAAATGTGTTTCTTGTTATTAGCAATATCACAAATGATTTGATTTTAGGTACTCCTTTCTTGACACAAATCTACCCCTTTATTGTGTCAGAAAGTGGTATTTATACAAAGGTTTTGGGTAACCCCATTACTTTTCCTTTCCTAACCTCCACTCACCAAAAGAAGGTTATGGAATTACAATCTTCTTCAATTTTTAAACAAATCAATTACCTCCAGTCAAAGGAAAATCAGATTTCCTACCTTCATGAAGAACTTTCCTATAAAAGAATTGAGGAACAATTACTCAACCCATCTGTACAAGTAAAAATTTCAGATTTAGAAAAAGTTTTCAAAGACAAGGTTTGCGCTGATCTTCCCAATGCTTTCTGCGAAAGAAAGCAACATGTCATTTCTTTACCTTATGAGTCTGGGTTCGATGAAAGACATATTCCTACAAAGGCTCGTCCCACTCAAATGAATTCGGAACTTCTTGAACACTGCAAAAAAGAAATTCAAGTTTTACTTGCTAAAAAACTAATTAGGCCTTCAAAATCTCCCTGGAGTTGTGCAGCCTTTTATGTTAATAAAGTTGCTGAAAAGAAACGAGGAGTTCCTCGTCTGGTTATTAATTACAAACCTTTAAACCAAGTTTTACAGTGGATTCGTTATCCCCTTCCCAACAAAAGAGATTTGCTCAATCGACTTCATAATGCAACATTGTTTTCTAAATTTGATATGAAGTCTGGGTTCTGGCAAATCCAAATTAGAGAAAAAGATAGATACAAAACCGCTTTTACAGTTTTGTTTGGTCATTACGAATGGAATGTTATGCCATTTGGTCTCAAAAACGCCCCCTCTGAATTTTAAAACATCATGAATGACATTTTCACACCATATACTGATTACATTATTGTTTACATTGATGACGTCTTGGTCTTTTCAAAATCCATTGAGCAACATTTTAAGCATCTGCAACATTTTCTCCAAATCATTCAAAAAAATGGTCTAGCACTCTCCGCATCCAAAATGATTCTATTTCAAACTAAAATTAGGTTCCTAGGGCATATATATATCAAGGTACCATTAAACCTATTCAGAGATCCTTAGCCTTTGCTGACAAGTTTCCAGACGACATCAAAGATAAAACCCAATTACAGCGTTTCTTAGGCTGTCTTAATTACGTATCAGAATTCTTTCCTCACCTAAAAAAATTATGTGCTCCCCTTTATAGTCGAATTAGGAGTAACCCTCAGCCTTGGACAAACAAGCATACAGTCATTATTAAGCATATTAAGAAACGCATTAAGACATTACCATGTCTACATATTCCCAGTCCCGCTGCATTTATGATTGTTGAAACTGATGCATCTGACATAGGCTATGGAGGCATTTTAAAACAAAAACTTCCCTCACATAACCAAGAACAATTAGTTAGATATCATTCAGGTTTATGGATTGGTGCACAAAAGAATTACTCTACAATCAAAAAGGAAATTTTATCCATTGTTCTTTGTGTTACAAAATTTCAGGATGATTTGTATTTCAAAAAATTTCTTCTCAGAATAGATTGCAAATCTGCAAAAGAGATTTTACAAAAAGATGTCAAAAACCTGGTTTCTAAACAAATTTTTGCCCGATGGCAAGCTATCCTTTCAGCATTTGAGTTTGATATAGAATTCATCAAAGGAGAAACAAATGCTTTATATGATTTCCTTACAAGAGAATTCTTACAAGGAAAGATTAACCCACAAATCTCTCTTGCAGAAGTCAACATGAATAGAAACAGACCAGGAGGCAAAGACAAAGGCAAAAGCATTCGAAGAGCAGAAGATTATCAACTTACTGTCCCTACAAAATTACCTCTTCAAAACCAATTCCAAACCCTAGCCAATTATCCCCCTTACCATACAAAACCGTGGTCTCTCGACCAACTACCAAGTCAACTAATGACAATTCCTATACCGTTCGGTACACAGAACATTTGTGCCTAACTACTCACAAAACCATACCAACCACTGACATTTTAAAACCTTTGGTCAAAAAGATCTTCGGCAGTCTTCATTTCGCCACTGACCATACACAAAAAACCCAACAGTTTTATGAGCTAATCTTAGTCGATACTCATTCTGCTGATATTAGCCATACTCATGACAAAACCAACCCAAACCACATTCTCTTTTCCAAATGTATTATTCGACAAGTGCTCAGTGCTCAGCAATGAAAAGATCCGTTCGAAGAACGACACTTTTCTGTACCATTTGCCCCACAAGCCTACAATTACAATGATTATAGAATGGCTTGGTACCGAGCCTTTCTATATTTGCCTGAAACCCATTCTTGGTTCTTTAATTTTCATGACAATTGTCCCTTACAATTTCCTATTTGGTTTTACTACTGGTGGACTTGGTTCGGATGTTCACTATCTGTATTACCTTTAGAAGCCCAAGGCGGATGGGACTTTTGGGACAAGAATATGTCCTCTCTGGATGCGTATACAAAAGAACTACAATTCTTTCGGGTATTCAACATTGCCTGGATTTTTAGCTGGGAATATAGACTTCAGAATTACTTGAAGAACGCATTTCCTCTATCCCTGGTCTGGGTTTACAAAGTTAAATGGTGGCCTGAATTCAAAACACAATTATGTGGTAGTGAAAATGTGGAGCACTACTGTCGTACCAAATCTAAGAAGTTCACACTCCACAATCTCCATACATTTGAAGCAAAAACATACGTTGGACCTTCTACTCCTGAAAGAAAGAAAGTCCGTCATCATCAACAAAAACAAAGAACAAGGGTCTCTCCCAAAAGGAGAAAGAAGTTCTTGAATATCTCAAAGATGACCCGAGATGAGACAAATATTTTTACAAAAAATTCTGGACAAGGCCAATGACTCTGATGAAGTCAGTTCAACAGCTTCAAACACTAATAAAAATGACATGTATCAAGATTCACAAGACCCATATGAATTATGAAAAACAAAGGCTGGCAAAGGTCACATGACCTTTGGCAAAATGCAAAAGGCAAATAAGACAAAAGAGCCTGCAAGGGTCATTTGGCCCTTGGCAAAAGTAAAGGCCATTCGTACTAACGAATCTTTTCTTTTGCAGCCTTCGACAAAATACACTGTTCATCTACAGTGACCCCACTGACAAAAAGTATAATGATAAGGATGATGACTCACCTTTCATTACGTATCCAAGACAAAAGGAATCTGCTTTACAAAAAGAAGACTCCCCTTTTCAGTACATGATGGCCGACAAAGAGCATCTACTTTTGATGTCCAAACAAAATTACAATTATGAAGGGCTCTCTTTCACCTCTATTTAAGGAGTGCTCGTCAAGTGAAGAAGGCAGAGGAAAAAGAAAGAAGAAGCATCTTCAAGCTTTCTAAAACTTTCTCTCAGCTTTCTTCAACAAAACTTTCTAGCTTAAGTTATCTTTGTACTTCTACATTTCGAGTTTCCAACATTTCCAAGTTCATTTGTGTAAGTTCTTTGTATTACATTTCTATCAGTTTTTATCTGTTACTCTGTACATTTCAATAAACTTTAAGTAACATTTCTATTTACATTTCTGGTCCATTTCTTAATTATTAACGATCCTGTTTCCAGTTGGTATCAGAGCCAGGTTTTACAGGGTCATAGTGATACCAACATAGCAGTTGCCCTAGTAGTAGGTTTTACAGGACAACTGAAGTCTTGGTGGGATAATACCTTTACCACAGAACAAAGACAAGCCATCCTAACACACCAAAAGATAGTTAGGAACCCTACTACAGGACTTGAAGAAGAACAAGATGATTGTGTGCAAACTCTTTTGCATACAATTACTCTTCATTTCCTTGGTAACCCAAAAGAAGAGCAAGCCGTTGCTAAAACAATTCTCATCAATTTAAGATGTCCTTCCTTAACAGATTATAGATGGTATAAGGATGTCTTTCTTACAAATGTTCTTAAACGGGAAGACAATACCCAAGATTTCTGGAAAGAAAGATTTATTGCAGGATTACCAAATTTATTTGGTGAAAGAATCCTCAATAAACTTCGACAGAATTTTGGCACAAATGATATCCCGTTTGGATTATTAACATTTGGTCAATTATTTGGTATTGTCAAAACTGAAGCTTTAAGTCTTTGTAATGAGATTAAGCTTCAATCCAAATATGGGAATGAGCGAACCCAATCTAGAAAGGAGATGGGTACGTTCTGTGAAGCTTTTGGAATTACAAAGATTATGGCTCCTTCTACGGCCCGTAAAAAGGCCCAGAAGAAACAAAAGCCCAAACCAAGACAGCCCTTTGCTCAATCCAAACCTTTTGTCAAAAAGAAACCAAACCAGTTTCAAAAAAGAAAAGGTCTGCTAAGGACCAAAAGCCCATTGTCTGTTACAAATGTGGCAAAGTAGGCCACAAGGCTCCTCAATGCAAAACAGAACAAAAGATTAATGAGTTGTTTTCAGAAGATCCAGAACTCAAACAAAAACAGTTGGTAAGAAGAATTCTGCCATCAGATTCTTCTGCAATTTCGTCAATATCTCTTCTTTCAATTTGTAATGAAGGTTGAGGCTCGTGGAGCTCAAGCTCATCTGGGAGAGTTATTTCATCCCATCTGAGTAATTTTGGAGTGAAGACAGTGGGTTTCTCGTCTTCAATGTGAAGTAAAATTGTTTCTTGGGAATTGGAAGGAAGAGGGTTTAAAAACCTTGTATTTAAATTTGTACTCATAAGTCGAAAATAAATACGATATATAACAACAAAATTTTTGAAGTCCAAAAATTCATTGCCTTGTATATGAACATCAAGCTTGAGGGCTTCTGTTGTCATAGGACAGGTTAAATCAACCATAAAATCGGGATAACATTTGAAAAATATAGGCCCTTTGCAAATGTTAGTTTGGATAACTGCAAGTAAACAAGATTTGTATTTACGTAATCTTTTGTCACGTAAAGCCATATAAATGGGAGCATTAATACCTTTCCTTACCAAAGGTTTAATGGCTACTTGTACTAAACCAATATGCATAAATCGATATTTTGCTTGTAAATGTAAATTAATAGCATTTTGTTTAAGCATGTCAATAGTTTGTAAACCATTTTGTAAACTAATGACTTCTTCATACGTTTTGCAAGAATATGCTTTAATGAAATCAAATGTACCAATTTTGTAAATGGTGTCTAGCTCTATTCTAGGGAGGGACCAATTAGCATAATTGTCTGGGCTAGGAGCCCTAAATAAAGGTAAGGTTCTTTGTTCATTAGAATTAACGATGTTACCCTGGTTACTATCAGATCTAAAAGACAACATACGCCTTAATCTAGACGCCATGATTAGGTATGCATTCAAATCTCTATGCGCAGACAGGTGTATAACGGGACCACCACCGGGACCACCTTCACACGGCTGACCAACGGATTTTCCTTGGCTGACCAACGCTAGGGACACCACTGTATGCAAGACACAGCATTATGAACACAGAGATGCAAACATACACCTAAACACAACCTCTAAATGACAGTATATGCAATCTTGCTGGCTTTGATACCAACTGGAAACAGGATCGTTAATAATTAAGAAATGGACCAGAAATGTAAACAGAAATGTTACTTAAAGTTTATTGAAATGTACAGAGTAATAGATAAAAACTGATAGAAATGTAATACAAAGAACTTACACAAATGAACTTGGAAATGTTGGAAACTCCGAAATGTAGAAGTACAAAAGATAACTTAAAACTAGAAAGTTTTGTTGAAGAAAGCTGATAGAAAGTTTTCGTAAGCTTGAAGATGCTTCTTTTTTCCTCTGCCTTCTTCGCTTGACGAGCACTCCTTAAATAGAGGTGAAAGAGAGCCCTTCATAATTGTAATTTTGTTTGGACATCAAAAGTAGATGCTCTTTGTCGGCCATCATGTACTGAAAAGGGGAGTCTTCTTGTTGTAAAGCAGATTCCTTTTGTCTTAGATACGTAATGAAAGGTGAGTCATCATCCTTATCATTATACTTTTTGTCAGTGGGGTCACTGTAGATGAACAGTGTATTTTGTCGAAGGCTGCAAAAGAAAAGATTCGTTAGTACGAATGGCCTTTACTTTTGCCAAGGGCCAAATGACCCTTGCAGGCTCTTTTGTCTTATTTGCCTTTTGCATTTTGCCAAAGGTCATGTGACCTTTGCCAGCCTTTGTTTGTTCATAATTCATATGGGTCTTGTGAATCTTGATACATGTCATTTTTATTAGTGTTTGAAGCTGTTGAACTGACTTCATCAGAGTCATTGGCCTTGTCCAGAATTTTTTGTAAAAATATTTGTCTCATCTGCGGGTCATCTTTGAGATATTCAAGAACTTCTTTCTCCTTTTGGGAGAGACCCTTGTTCTTTGTTTTTGTTGATGATGACGGACTTTCTTTGTTTCGAGGAGTAGAAGGTCCAACGTATGTTTTTGCTTCAAATGTATGGAGATTGTGGAGTGTGAACTTCTTAGATTTGGTACGACAGTAGTGCTCTACATTTTCACTACCACATAATTGTGTTTTGAATTCAGGCCACCATTTAACTTTGTAAACCCAGACCAGGGATAGAGGAAATGCGTTCTTCAAGTAATTCTGAAGTCTATATTCCCAGCTAAAAATCCAGGCAATGTTGAATACCCGAAAGAATTGTAGTTCTTTTGTATACGCATCCAGAGAGGACATATTCTTGTCCCAAAAGTCCCATCCGCCTTGGGCTTCTAAAGGTAATACAGATAGTGAACATCCGAACCAAGTCCACCAGTAGTAAAACCAAATAGGAAATTGTAAGGGACAATTGTCATGAAAATTAAAGAACCAAGAATGGGTTTCAGGTAAATATAGAAAGGCTCGGTACCAAGCCATTCTATAATCATTGTAATTGTAGGTTTGTGGGGCAAATGGTACAGAAAAGTGTCGTTCTTCGAACGGATCTTTCCATTGCTGAGCACTGAGCACTTGTCGAATAATACATTTGGAAAAGAGGATGTGGTTTGGGTTGGTTTTGTCATGGGTATGGCTAATATCAGCAGAATGAGTATCTACTAAGATTAGCTCATAAAATTGTTGGGTTTTTTGTGTATGGTCAGTGGCGAAATGAAGACTGCCGAAGATCTTTTTGACCAAAGGTTTTAAAATGTCAGTGGTTGGTATGGTTTTGTGAGTAGTTAGACACAAATGTTCTGTGTACCGAACGGTGTAGGAATTGTCATTAGTTGACTTGGTAGTTGGTCGAGAGACCACGGTTTTGTATGGTAACGGGGGATAATTGGCTAGGGTTTGAAATTGGTTTTGAAGAGGTAATTTTGTAGGGACAGTAAGTTGATAATCTTCTGCTCTTCGAATGCTTTTGCCTTTGTCTTTGCCTCCTGGTCTGTTTCTATTCATGTTGACTTCTGCAAGAGAGATTTGTGGGTTAATCTTTCCTTACAAGAATTCTCTTGTAAGGAAATCATATAAAGCATTTGTTTCTCCTTTGATGAATTCTATATCAAACTCAAATGTTGAAAGGATAGCTTGCCATCGGGCAAAAATTTGTTTGGAAACCAGGTTTCTGACATCTTTTTGTAAAATCTCTTTTGCAGATTTGCAATCGATTTTGAGAAGAAATTTTTTGAAATACAAATCATCCTGAAATTTTGTAACACAGAGAACAATGGATAAAATTTCCTTTTTGATTGTAGAGTAATTCTTTTGTGCACCAATCCATAAACCTGAATGATATCTAACTAATTGTTCTTGGTCATGCGAGGGTAGTTTTTGTTTTAAAATGCCACCATAGCCTATGTCAGATGCATCAGTTTCAACAATCATAAATGCAGAGGGACTGGGAATATGTAGACATGGTAATGTCTTAATGCGATCGTTTTGGAAGAAGGAATTCTGTTTTGATTGGATAAAATTGATTTGTCTAAAAATTGAAGAAAATTGTAAATCTATAACTTTCTTTTGGTGAGTGGAGGTTAGGAAAGGAAAAGTAATGGGGTTACCCAAAACCTTTGTATGAATACCACTTTCTGACACAATAAAGGGGTAGATTTGTGTCAAGAAAGGAGTACCTAAAATCAAATCATTTGTGATATTGCTAATAACAAGAAACACATTTTTGAAGCAGTAATTGTTATTACGAATATATCCTTTTTCTAATTTGTAACGAATATGTAAAGGATCGCCACTAGCACTGACAAGCTGTTCATTTGAACGCTCACAGTACTTAGTAGGAACAACTCCTTCTCTAAGACAATTTTGATCTGCTCCACTGTCAATTAGAGCGATGACATTCATAGAGAAGTCATCAACAACTAAATTGACTATAGAGTACCATTTTTGAAAGGTAATACGGGATATTATTTGTAAAAATTGAGTTTGAGGAATATCAACTTTTGATATTTCTGAGGAATGTAAGTCAGGTGGGGGAAGAGGAGGATTTGCTTTTAGAGATTCCAGCATTGATATTTTTGCATCAATCTCTAAATCTTTTGTTTTGAGGAGGATGACATCTGATTTGAGGATACGAACTTGACTTTTGAGTTCGTTAAACTCAGTTTGTAATTGTTTTGTAGTGACGGGTTGAAAAGGATTTGGAATAGGATAATTCTCAAAGATTTGATTGAAGGATGAAGAAGGTCTAAAATCAAATTTTGGTTTATCTTCTTCTTCAAGGATTAAATCTTTGAGGCGCTGAAGATAATCTTTTTTGACATCGAGGTCAGGGATTTGTCCTATTAACTCAATAAGGAATTCTTTTTTGGATTTGGAGGAAATGACATTAAGAGTCTTATTTGGTGAAGACTCATATTCTGAATCATCACTGGATCCATCATAATAGTTGTCTTCACTTTCAGACCCTGAGGGTTCCTTAATGAGGAGTGCCATAAGTTTTTGTTTGAGTTCTGGATCTTCTGAAAACAACTCGTTAATCTTTTGTTCTGTTTTGCATTGAGGAGCCTTGTGGCCTACTTTGCCACATTTGTAACAGACAATGGGCTTTTGGTCCTTAGCAGACCTTTTCTTTTTTGAAACTGGTTTGGTTTCTTTTTTGACAAAAGGTTTGGATTGAGCAAAGGGCTGTCTCGGTTTGGGCTTTTGTTTCTTCTGGGCCTTTTTACGGGCCGTAGAAGGAGCCATAATCTTTGTAATTCCAAAAGCTTCACAGAACGTACCCATCTCCTTTCTAGATTGGGTTCGCTCATTCCCATATTTGGATTGAAGCTTAATCTCATTACAAAGACTTAAAGCTTCAGTTTTGACAATACCAAATAATTGACCAAATGTTAATAATCCA
>JAKOGI010002650.1:0-80000 GCA_029747015.1 Carnegiea gigantea | reverse complement strand
GTTTAAGAGGCTTATTTGGATTCGAATAATGACTTCGACGTAATAAACGAACGTCTAGATTCGTATTATGCTCAAAATGGCTTGAATTAGGCTTGAATAGTAACTTCAATGTACTAAACGAATGCCTTGAATCGTATTATGCTTAAATGGCTTGAATTAGGCTTGAATAGTAACTTCGATGTACTAAACGAACGCCTCGAATCGTATTATGCTTAAATGGCTTGAATTAGGCTTGAATAGTAACTTTGATGTACTAAACGAACGCCTTGGATCATATTATGCTCAAAATGGCTTGAATTAGGCTTGAATAGTAACTTCGATATACTAAACGAACGTCTTGAATCATATTATGTTTAAATGGCTTAATTAGGCTTGAAATGTAACCTTGAAACAATGAATGAACGCCTCGAATTGATGCTTGTCTATTTAGTTTAATTATGCTTCTGAAGTAGCTTGGAAACAACATTCGAATGACTGCAATACATAAATGTAATCACGTTACATGCTTAGTTTAACTCAGCTTACTAAGCGTTCGTCTCAAGTTAAGGTCGTATGAATGCCTATAAGTGTATATATATATATATATATACACATGTATGCATGGTTATAATCGTTGGTTGCAGCGCATTGCTAATTGTTGTTTGTATGTTCGGTAAGTTAAGCATTAGTAAGTTACGTAAGTTTATATATCGCTTTTCGGTATATCATGATGATTAGAATACTAAATTGTGAAATTAAAACTAAGATGATAGTTGGACGGTTTGAGATAGAACTATGAGTGGTTCGAGGACCTGTGGTCGATTGCTATGTGAGGAGGGAGTCTGGGTTGTGATTACCGCAATCGTGTGGATTGCGAGACCGTGTGTGGCTCATTACGTTGAAATGATTATGAAGTGCTTGAATGTATTATGTGTGAATCCGCCCCCTTTTATGTTAATAAGATGCATTATGCATGTGAAGGTGTTGTTTTGAAAAAGGATGTTTCTTGTGTTTCAAAACAATAGTAGCCATGACTATTAGGAATCAATGGCCTATTTTAGCTATACGAACTTCGTTTTGGGAGTGAACTCACTTGAACGAGGCAATCCCTAAAGAATTTGATTAAAAAGAAAGTGCAATGTATGAAAAAGGATTTCGCTGTGAGAGACAGCAAAATTATTAGTCGTTATGGCCCATACGCTTTCAATTGGCTAAGATAATGTGCTTCGGACAATATGTTATGAATGATGTTAGCCTAGGGGATAAGTCCTGGTACTAGGAGACCCTAGAAGACTCTAATAAGGGTAATGGTCCGATATGTTATATATAGCCGTCCTGAAACTAAGAGCTTAAGCGTGAGCATTAGGTCTCACTATGGGGTTGAGAATAGATCTCACTCAATCAGCACCCTATAATGATCTTATGCTAGATGTATTTTCCTAATAAGCAAAGAAAAGCAATTGGCATTTTGCCATTTTAAGTATTTCAGAAGAAAGAAAGTTTCAAGGGCCATTAAGAGGCCAGTTGAATGAAATGTGAAAAGTTTATAAGGGTCATTATGCGACCAATACGAAAGAGATTTCCTATAATGAAAATGAGTCTCAAAGAGGCTAAGAAAAGAGTTTTTATGGGCCTCAAGAGGGTAGGCAAAGTGTTTTTAAGAAAAGAAGGAAAGCTTTCTGTGCATGTTCTGTGCTTTTCTTATGAATGAAATGTGAATGAGATTTCAAGTAAGGCTAAGTAAAGTGTTTTCACAAGAAGAAAGAAAGATGCTTGTGCATACCCTATGAATGAGATTTGAATGAAACTTGAAATGTGTGTGTGCCTTATGTATATCATATGAATGAAATGCCAAGAAAAGTATGATTAAGAAAAGAGATAACCTTATGTGCACATCATATGAATGATGTTTCAAGTATAGTTTAAATGGAATGCTCAGAAGTTATTTCGTCTCATTTTTACTCCATGTTTACTCAAAATCCTTCCTTTTCACTTAATCCTTCTCTTTCTTCCACAAATTACATCTCTTTCTTCGTCTTCTTCTTCTTCTTCTACTTCTTCTTGTTCTTCTTCAAACTCATCTCGCCTTCACCCATCCACCATAACCATTTTCTTCTCTCTCTAATTTTTCCTCTTTTACTTATCTTCTTCATTTTTCTTCCTTAAATTTTATCATTTGGGTTTTAGTTTTAATTTTTATTCCATTTTGCAACAATGGCACCAACCAAAAGACAAAGGAGTGTCAAGGAGATTTTATCATCAAGTTAAGCACCATCATGGCCTCAACGGACCTCTCGAACTTCCACTAAGGTAATATTCCTCACCCTCTCGGTATATATAACCCCGATCATGTTGGTAGCTATACCTGTTTGAATGAACGCATGGTTATGGTAACCCGTTATTATGATGAGGAATTGTTAGCGCATTTAGGAATGTTATATGACATTAGCTAGTTGTTTGCACGGGGTGGTATGGGATACTTCATAGAAATAAAAGAGCATACACACCAGGACCTAACCCTAAAGTTCCTGAGTACACTCCACATTGAGGTCACTAGATGGCCTCAATGTTAAGCCGGATACATTTCATTTTATTTACAAGGACAATTAGTATATTCGGTTTTCCACCTAGTATGGATTTATCGAACCGACAAGTCCCCAGCGAATTCAACCCAAGTGCATTTTGGGGCAAGATTTCTGGGAGTGTTAGGCACAACACTAGTTCATCCAAGTGCATACATATTAGAAACCCTTGTATTTTGGGTAGCTCAGTGTATCCTAACTTGCTGTTTCTTTGCTCGCGATGATAGTATGAATGTTCCGAGATTATATGAGTTGTATTTATTGTCCTGTATGCTTGACGGTGTCTAGCTTGACCCCAGTTCGTTTTTAGCCAGGCAATTGTATAGTGCTACTGTTAGCACTAAGGGTAGGATAATCATAGGTGGTATTGTGACTACTATTGCTAGATTTTTGAGTATTGAGCCCAACCCTGAGGATAAAGTCTCTGGGTCTAAGCAGCTTGATCAAGCCGCCTTTGAGATCATGGACTTTGTAAAGTAGAGTCTGGGTGTTTGTGCTGTATTTACCCTGGGGATCGGCTTTTTCTGCTTTCTAATGTCAATCCCACCACCTTACTTCACCGGGCTAACCTTTATTGGGTACCTGGTGATGCCGAGGTTTTTCACTCATAAGCCACCTCCACCCCCTCATTCTAGTGAAGTTGAACCTAGCTCTTCCTCCAAACCGCCCCCTACTGACTATGCTAATCTGCAAGCCACCCTTGGGTCCATTCAGAAGGAGCAAGTATCCCTTCGAGCTTATGTTGCTTCTAAGAACGCCACTCTTCGTGATTTTATCCAAGAGCACCATGACGAGCTTCGTGGGATGCTTAAGGGTGTTTGGTAAATAGCTTTTTGAATAGCTTTTTAGCTAAAAAGAGCTTTTTTGTCCAAAATTAGCGGTTTGACTGAGTAAAAAGGCTAATTTAGGTGTTTGGTGGAATAGCTTTTTGAAAGAGCTTTTTGGGTCCAAAAAGCTAATTTGAAAAAGCTAATTTCATTAGCTTATTGGAATAGCTTTTTGGAGAATTAGCTTTCTGTCTTACAACTTTGTTTTAAAAAGCTAATTTACCAAATAGTTTTTCTACAATCAGCTAATACAAACAGCTAATTAAAATAGCTAATAGCTAATAGCTAATACAAACAGCTAATATCAAACAGCTAACAGTTGTTTGCCAAACAGGGCCATAATATTTCCAGGACTATAGGGCTTGTTTAGAGACCTCGCAAGATTGGCATATCTCTTATGGCCAACCACCTCATCCTCCTCCCCCACCTCCTTTCTGATTGGTTTCTGCTACTCCACTTCCCTCTTTCTACCATATGCCCACATTGATGGCAATGTGTGATGCAAGCAAGGGGAGTTAGTCATTATATTTGGCGTCTAATGCCTTATTTGGTTTGATGTGCTTGTGTATTATATACATTGTTTGTGATAGTTGTTTTTGGAGCTTTGTGGCAGATTTTTAATCTTATTTGGCTAGAAGCATTTAGAAGTATATTTAATTTTTCTTTTTCTTTTCATTTTAGATTGCATCTTTGGTTTTATTTTAGTTTTTTTCATTGTTTTTGCATTTTTGGTGTGCTTTTAGATTGCATTTTTAGGAGCATACAGGGGAAAAAAAAAACAACACAACAAAAACAAAAAATAATAACAAAAAGAAATCCTCCGATGATGATTTTTGTTGACTAGGTAGACTTCTTTGGTTTAGTTTGATCCTTTAATTTGCCCAATTGTTCATAAAAATGTTTGAGAATGAGTTTGCTAAATGAGCTTCATGTTTTGACCATATGTTGAGTGCGAATTGATTACCCTATGACTCTTTATATGAATTTTGGCATATGTTTGCTAATTAGCTAGTTCTGACCTTGGTAGATGTCCCGTGAGGCTTTAAGCTTTTAGAGACTATTTATCAATTTAGTCTCATGTTTTTCTTTGATGTATGATT
Organism: Carnegiea gigantea; assembly: GCA_029747015.1. Lineage (NCBI taxonomy): Eukaryota > Viridiplantae > Streptophyta > Magnoliopsida > Caryophyllales > Cactaceae > Carnegiea > Carnegiea gigantea. The sequence continues at coordinate 75,512 of JAKOGI010002650.1, read as the reverse complement.
CTTCCTTGACATTAGTTCTCGAGAACTTACTTTGATTCTCATTCAAGATCACATTTCGCATATGCATTTAGGCAATATGATTGAGGCATTCCTTGACTTGTTAAACCCAATGACCAACTTTGATATAGCTAGGACACTTCCAATCATACAACAATAATAACATCCCGTGCGATAGTAAGCATAACACCTGGTTGGCTCGTGAGGAAGGGTAGGTGCATGATGGGGAGCAGGAAATATATTTCATATAAACAACAAGGCCAGATCATGACCACATATAAGCAACAATAGCAAGCATGCGGGATGTTGACAATAACACTTATGCAACAATGAACAAGACTCTATTTATCTTCTAAATTGCTATGCATGCATATAAAAGTCTAACCAATTTTCCTTAAAAAATTGAGAATTTGCATAAAAGAGGTACCATCTAATAGGACTTTTAGTCATAAAAAGCAATCTTTAATCACTTCCTAGTAGTTTATTATTAACACATCCAACAACGTATATATCATGGCACGTAAACACCCCAAAACATCTGGTTACACATAGAAACACATGCTCATATAACTAGATTGAAGCATTAACACAGAGCAAATGCAGGTCTTCAGATGCAACAGCAAGACCTAACTCAATAATTAGAAATGTCTTTAATTTTTCAAAATCTCTAGGTTTTCAAAAATGGGAAATAGTTTAATTACTTCTGGCCCTCTTTCTAACAACCTTTAAATACGTCCACTCACTCCATTATAGGGCCTGATGAGAAAATCGTACTTTGGGGGTAAGGAATGAGCTTAGAGTTAGATATTTCTAATCTTTTGAGTTTAAAACCAAATGTGCTTTAAACTTTTAATTAAATCATCAAGGATGCATGCACAAAAACAATTGCTAATTGAGCTAACACTTAGCTTACTCATAAGAATACAAGTCATTTAGCCGAAACACTAGCAAATAGCACACTTGTTCAATCAATCGGATTACTCTGTTCACACATAATTAATCAAACACATCAAGGATCGTACTAAAAATGCATTTACACACAAAAACACGCAATATGTCACATCATCTGATCTATATCCTCACAAGCTAATTCATACTCAAAGATAGGAGGTAAGCAAGCTTAAAAGGAATGAAAACTTAATGTGGATTCAAGTGAACCCAGGAGGGATAAACAAGGATAGATAGGTTCTAAGCTAAACTTTGGATACAGAAAGGACCACCAAGAATCAGTTTAGGGCCCTTAGTATTTCTTAGGATACATAAACACCACTTGAAGGCTGATTAAGGCTCACTAGATCACCACTTCACTCGACCTAAGTAAAGATAAGCTAGATTGAGCGTTTGAGAAAGTCACGGGTTTAGGAGCAAAGCTCAACTAAATTTTAGTTCATTTATAATTTGATTGCATGAACAAGCAACCAGGCATTTAAACAAGCTCCTACCTAGCTACCTAGTTGCTTAGGAAACCTCTAATCTAGCTTATACAAATCAGATTGCAAAGTATGCTTAGCCTAGTTTAAGTGCACTTAGTGAGCTTAATACATGCTATTAAGGGTAAACGCAAGCTTGAACATGATCATTAGTCCTCAAGTAATCCACTTGCACATGGGAGAGAGAAGGAAGGCTACTGAGGTGACTTATTTTGCGGTTGGCCGATCAAAAGCAAGGGAGATCATTATCGCTTCTTCTAGTGGCCAATTAGCCTTCCAAAGCTACAAATGAGCCCATGATGATGTTCCCAGCTCTATAGGCTAGCAAGTAGGTGACAAAACCTTCCCCTTGAAGAGATGTCAGCTGTTGTTCAAGAACAGTCAAAATAGCAATTTGGCACCAAAAAGGAGCAGCTTGGTTACCTTACTTCTACTCTATTTAGACTTGATTTCAAAATGTGAATGCCTTCATTTTAGGATATTAATAATGACCCCAAGTGAGGCAATCATGACTGAATTAGGTTCAATGGAGGTAACTAGCTAGAAAGCTCAATCTAGAATGGTTAACTTGTGAGTGCAAAATCTTCATAAAGAACCATACTTAACTTGAATTTCTCTTCATAGCATGTTATTTAAGGATGTTAGGTAACATTCTATGCAAAAGGTTTAGCCCTAAACCTCTTTGAGACTTAGGAAAGGAAATGGACAAAACTAGGTCTATACAAAGGATCATACCCGGGTAGGTCAGAACTTTGTTTCAGCAATGCTGAGATTACTACCGGAGGATTGGTGCTTGAACATGCATTCCCTTGACTGATTTGAGGGGCTAAGTCATGTACCATGGTTAGATCTCCATCATCATCACAAAGATGTTACTAAATGGCTATGTGAGACACAAGACACGGGTCAAGACCTGTGGTTATAGGACCTTGCTCTGATATCATCTGCAACACTTGCACCCCCTAGGGGTAGTGATATTAGTAAATTCTTAAGTACTGGAATGAAACAAGTAGAGTTTTGTATGAAAATTGACCATAACTCAGGTTAATGCCTTACATTGGGTGTATGTAACCAAAAACATAAGAATATGTTTCACAAATTCGATCGCTACATGTAGGAGACCACATCTCTATGGGTCACAAGCATGGAGTACATAAGCTATAAAGTTAAATAAAAGAAAGAGAGAAATAAAGGTACAGCTTAACCGATCACAAGTCGGAGCATTGGGGGTTACATCCTATCAATGAAATTCAATTCTAACTAAACATACGACTGCCTATTCAGACGACTGGTCCACACTACCATTCGAAGCCACTACTATACAATATGCAAAATATGAACCAAGGTATTTCACTTACATATGCTCAAGAATCTATGAATTTATCATATTACATTATTCAATTCATGAATCTGTGCATATATACATATAATTCCTTTTTTCAAAGCAAAGGGAGATTCCAACTCGGCTTACATGACCCAACTTCTACCTATCTTTTCAAGAAACTTACGGGAGAGGGAAGGGAAATAGAGAGAGGATGAGCTACTAGAGAGTAATCCTCAACCCGAGAAAAATAGAACAGTTGCATACAATACTTCTAGGTAGCATTCACAGACGAATTGATATTTGATATCACATAATAAACATATAAGGTCACCCATATTCATCAATGCCTCAATAAGCCCTAGAATTCAGATGGTACCCCTGCCTTACTCCTATCCTATGCATAAAAGCCTTCCACTTGCCTGACATGTCACTCTTGTGACTGAGCACTAACAACCACATATTACACTTAACATCATATAATCCATATGCAGGCTTAATCGCGAGCTGCCTCATGCTAAAATCCACGCCTTGAGAACAGTAGGTTGTTAAGTCGCACATAAGCACTTAACATCAATGAGTTCAATTCGTGTTATCGATTGAAGATCTTTTCATAAGAAAATGGAATTAACACATAAAAAGGATAGAACCTTAAACCATTCCACAAAAGTTATTTAAAATTCCACAAAGGCCTTTTTAAAAGACACAAGCACATTCCAAATATTTAAGCAAGCGTAATCCTTAAACGAGAAATTATTAACTCATAATGAGTAAGAAATCATTTTCTGGGCATCAGATTCACATGTTGGGGCTTTCTTTAAGTGAGTTTCATAACTGATGACTCATGATATCCCAAGGGCCTCTCATAGTTAGTAAGCATTTATCCTCATCTGGATCTTCTAGGGTCCTCATTTACGGGTCTACTAGCTGGGAATTAGGATTCCCGCATACCGGGTCTGCTCTCTAAACTTGTGTCCTAGGCCCATCAGGGTCCTCTAGGGTTCCGACTTACTCGGTCTAATCCCTAAACTTATATCATACCCTCGCCAGGGTCCTCTAGGGTTCCCACTCCTGGGCCAGGTTGCTAAGAATTCACTAGCACTATTCTCTTAGCCCAAAATATTTCATATGCATCTCACATTGAACACGTTTTACATCAAATTTTCCATTAAAACACGACAATGGCATTCCATTCTTAAGAAGGCTAAATTGGCTTAATAACATTAAGTCAACTTAAAAAAAAAACCGTATAACCACTCATCTTGATTAAGCACGCTTATAAAGGCATTAAAAACCAAGTAACTTTCAGTTTCACATAAAGAAGTTCAAATTTAATCCAGAATTCAACAGTTATGACAAAATAACACCTAGTTCCACTAAAAGACATTCAGTGGTTTGAAATTGTAAATCAGTCACTTGCTTCTGTTTATCAAATTCATCTTAATTTGTATGAAATGATGGGTTTATAACAAGCTCGAACCCTTAGAAAAACACTTCACCACATTGTCATGTTCCCATTCTGATGGTTCAATCCATTGGCAATTTTGCTGGATCATTTAGGAGAATTATTCTGCGGCTTGAATGTTGTCCCTATTGTGGATCTTACAGTAATCAAGGCATGGAAGTTTAGTTAGAGTGTATCCAGGTAGGTTAGGTCGCCACATAGTTCACAAATCTGGTTCACTATCGAACCAATTCGTGAGCCATTTATCTAACTTCCAGCCCTTTTCGATTGATTCTAAGGTCACAGAGCATGCAAGCAATATCCTTAGTAGCAAAAAATGAGATTAATGGCCACAATTATCAACACTTTTATCACAACTAACAAGGAACGACATAGCATCATACGCACCATAACACGCCAATACACTTCATAGCTTCATCGATTTTAACATAATCGAAACTTCCTTCTCACAGCGCCTACCACCAGAATCCTTAAAACCCACTCAATTTCAATCCCAAATCATTCCAATTAACTCAAACAACCTGAGTATTACCTTTATTCTCGCTCATTAAAATTCCAATTCCACACGCAGCTTGATTTATTGGACGAAGTGATAAAAACTTTACAAATTAGTAATAGTTTCGGAAATAAGAACCAACCACCTCGATTCCATGCTTATGTACCTAATTTAGGGTTAATTGGATATTTTGGAACCAACTTTGCCCCTCCCACTATTCGAATTCTGCTCTATTCCTCCCTCACGTCACTTCCTGCTGGGCTGCACATGCTTCACTTCCCTCCTCAACCTTTGCCCGCCCATTCTGGCAGTCGTTGCCCTACCAGACTTGAGTACAACCGCCGTCTTGTTATTAGATTGTGGCCATAGTGCTGGATCATTAGATTCGAGCTGAATCCTTTTCTCCTCGATGCTTTTTCGCCAGGCATCGATGCATCTCCAGCCTCCTCGTCACTGTGATGGACTTGGTCGTGTGTCCTTATCTCTATCTCGCGTCGCTGACCACCATTCACTGTTGTTGCCTCTCTATCTTTCTTACGCTGCTCTATCTCTCTCTCTCTCTGTCTCTCTCTCTCTCTATCTATCTCTCTTACAGGTCAAACGGTTGAAAAAGAATGAAGAGCTATGGCAAGAGCCCTTCCATTTGTTTTTTTTTTTTTTGGTTGCGGCTTGAGTTCCCCTCTCTTTCTCTTGACTGAATGCCCTAAACCCACTAGTAAGCTTAGCCTAAACGTGCTAGCCCAATTGATCCCAACGTAAAATACTCTAATCCAACTTTACTAACTTCGCATAATCCCGAACTTCCAAATTTTCAACTAATCTTGCTAATTCTAAAAAATCACGTAATACAATGAGAAAATTTATAAAACTACTATGCGTGAATTATTAATCAAAACAAATAACTCAAAATTAAAAACCTTGACCATTACATCAGATGACAAATATGTAGAACTAAATATGTTCTATACTTCAGATATTTTTTGGTATCAACATTAGTTTCACCTCCCTATACGCAAATTAAAAAATAACCCTAAAAATGAAATCCTATGTAAATTAAAAATTTTAGAACTAAACTCAACCTAATGGTCACCTATGCGATGATAATAACGAAGTTGTCATAGACAAACTTATGAATGAAATAGTTGAAATGCTTTTGTCACTTAAACTTTGACTATTTTCACATATGATTCATATGTCAAAACCGAAATATTAATGTGATTTTTTTATTATAATTTGAAAACATGTTGACTTATTTCCTCTATAATGGCATATATGCCTCATGTTGAAACTCAAATATTAATTCCCATCATTAGATTGATTTTTCATGTTTATACAGGTATTATATTCACAAAACAAAAGCTGTAAGATTTTTGATACTAGTAGTATATAAAAACATATATACATATTTCTATAAATATGAAAAGATAGATGATAAAATGAATGCTATAAAAATCTATAAGGATATTAAAGAAGATGTAAGCAGTTGTAAGCAGATATAAAAAGCTATAAGAATTTAGTTACAAGTGATGAGCACCATCTTTTGGATCCTCTTGAAGGTCAGCCACCAATCCCATCAGAGCCAGTAAGCATGAAGGAGATAAAGAAAGTCCATGCCTTGTTCAGAAACACCCTAGACTGGCTCCACAACATTCTGCATAGTTCATTTTAAAATTGGCATGGTTTTATCTATCTTTTGGGGCCAGCTTTTGGACATCAATTAATTAGTCAACCAGTAAGATCTTTCCCGCAGTGTAGTTCTGGCGGCAATCCAGTGTGGGCCACAATGTGGGGGAATTAAGTTGATCAAATTAAGTCAATCTTCTACAAACTTTAAGGCTTGAAAGAAGACACAACAATTTATCAACCAATATGACCAAAGTTCCCCCAAAGCACCCTCTTGAGCTGTCGTTACCCAGCTGAAAGTATAAAGAAATACCCTTTTACTCAGTTACATTCTAGCCGTGAGAAAGTGTCTTGTGCGTGGGTTTTTCACTTGTATAACTTGCTGATTTTGAATTGTATTGATGTAATAGGCTACTTTGGAAGCTTGATACCTCATTTAGATGAGTCATTAGTCCTAATGAGGTGACTAAGCTAGATTAGATTAGCTAGTCTATACCTAGGGCGGTTGATTTGATTTGCCCTCTTCCCTAAGAGTACCTCTCAGCCTATGGTTGACTTTTGGGGGTCGAAATGGCTGTTTGGACTTCTATAAAGCCAGCCCCAAAGTTCATTTGTAGGGCATATTTGAACGAATGAACTTTGAGTTTGAAAACTACCTCTTTTAAATCCTAGTGTTATATCTTGAGCTTGGCAACTGGTCTCTTTATCTCATTTAGGGGGTGATTTCTAACCTAAATGATCTAAGGAGATTGCTAGAGTGTGAACAAAGGTGGCTCTTAGGATTACCTCTTATTTTCTTACTTGTTTATCTCTACTTGTGTGAGTTTATTTGCATTCTTCCCAGCCAGAACTATTATGCCCTATTCAATCCTCTTTGTTTCCTAGTAATTTGAGTGTTTGTAAGGCTTAGATACATCAAGTGGCATCAGAGCTTCACTACCAGCTTGTGGCCGTAGGTTCCTAGCCAAAACACAACCCTAGCTAATGACAAAAACCAGTACACAAGGAACCCTCTCGAAGCATGTCTATATGGCCACCAAGGCCATGGTGGAGAAGCTCAAAACTTACAGTTTCACCTCACCCTAGTCCATATACTATCTAATGGCTCAATCAATGCAAGGGCATGCATATCTTTACTTAGTGCTTGCTTACTTTTTCCATTGGAAAGAATTACAAGGTTGAGTTATGGTGTGATATTATACCTATGGATGCTTGCTATGCCCTTTTTGGATGACCTTAGCTCTTTGATAGAAGAGTCATGCATGATGGCTACCTGAATACTTACACCATTACCAAATGCCTTGATAAAATCACCTTTACCCCTCTCAAACGGACCTTATAAGACAAACCCTAAGATAGATCTAAGATGGATATCTTTCTTACCACCTTACTCCAATCCCAACTCCATGAATTTGAAGCTTACAAAGGGTGGATTTTACTTGGTCAAGATTCGGCCAAAGCTAAGGAGCATTCCCATCCACTCATGCAAACCTTTAAAGATGTGTTTCCTAATGAGATACCCCATGACCTACCTCCTAGAAGATCCATCCAACACAAAATTGACCTTATTCCCTGTTCCACCTTTCAAAACAAACCGGCCCACCAAATGAACCCATAAGAAACATAAGAAGCCAAATGGCTAGTTGATGATCTCCTAGCTAAGGATTTAATCTGAGAGAGCCTCCGCCGTTGTGCCGATCCAGCCTTACTAGTGCCCAAGAGGAATGGATGTATGAGGATGTGTGTGGATAGTAGGGCAATCAATAAGATTACCATCAAATACTACTATCCCACCCCATGGATGGAAGATCTTCTTCATGAGTTATATGGAGCCATCATCCTTTCTAAGAATGATGTTAGAAGTGGTTATTATCAAATTCAGATCTATAAGGGAGATGAGTGGAAGACGGCTTTCTAAACCAAATGAGGGCTTTATGAATGGCTTGTAATGCCTTTTGGTTTGACTAATGCACTAAGAACCTTTATGAGGATTACGAATCATGTACTTAAGCCCATCATTGATAAGTATATGGTTATGTACTTCAACAACATCTTAGTGTATTATAAGAATGAAGAAGAGCATGCCGAGCACTTGTATCAAGTCTTGTGTGTCCTAGCCCAACCGAAGCTTTATGGGAACTTGGGGAATTGTCATTTCTTCTCCCCATAAGTCATCATCCTAGGGTATGTAGTCCCACCCCAAGGTATTCATGTGGATGACAGCAAAAAAAGGCCATCTGTACGGCCTACTACCATGTCTATCCAACAAGTTAGAAGTTTCCACGGCATAGCCTCTTTCTATGGGAGGTTTGTTAAGAATTTTAGCACCATTGTAGCACCCATGATCAAAGTCCTCAATGCCAAAAAGTTTGAGTGAACTGAGCAAGCAAAAATGACCTTTGAAGAAATCAAGCTCAAACTCACTAGTGCTCCCATCTTAGCCATTCCAAGCTTTTCTCAAGTGCTTGAAGTGGAGGGTGATGCCTTCGGAGTGGGGATAGGGGCTATTTTATTATTAGAAAAGAGGCCGAGTGCCTTCTTTAGTGAGAAGCTCAATGATATGCTAACAGAAAGTACTTCACCTATGATAAAGAGTTCTATGCTATAACGAAAGTTTTGGAGTATTCGAGACACTCCTTGGTGGGAAGAGAGTTTAGACTACATTCAAACTATGAGGCCCATAAGTTCATATAAGGTCAGCATAAGCTCAATCCAAGGCATGCCAAATGGGTAAAGTATTGTTAATCCTTCCATTTCATGATCCACCATAAAGCAGGTAATATGAACAAAGGATCAGATGCATTGTGAATGAGGTATCTTCATCTCTCTACTTTGAAAACTAAAGTGGTTGGTTTCGAGTGCGTTACGGAGATGTGTGCGAAAGATGAAGATTTTAAGGAAATCCTTAAAAGTGCTTCAAACATGCTCACGGCTTGTTTCACTTAGAGAATGACTTTTTGTTGAAAGGCACTAGGCTTTGCATTCCAAAGAGTGGCTTTAGGGAGCTCATGATTCAAAAGCTCCATGGAGGAGCGTTGGTCAGACACTTTCGTGTGGAGAAGACTTGTTTAATGCTCAAGAATCACTGCTATTAGCCTAAGATGTCGAAGGATGTATTGCACTTTATCAAAAGGTGCTCCACTTGCCAATTTGCCAAGAGTCACTTACTGCCTCGAGGCCTATACTCCCCTCTTCCAGTACCTCAAGCCCCTTGGGAGGATGTAAGCCTTGATTTCATAATTGATTTGCCAAGAGCATAAAGATAAAAGGATTCCATTATGATGGTGGTCGATAGATTCCAAAAAACGGCTCACTTTGTAGCATGCCACACTACTAATGATGCATCCTATATTGCAATCTATTTTAAGGAAATTGTACACCCCTAGGACATTCAGAGAAGCATGGTGTCGAATAGGGGCACCAAGTTCCTAAGCCACTTTTGGACCAACTTGTGAAGAAAGCTTGGTACTCATCTCAAGTTTAGCACAACTTGCCACCTCCAAAGGGATTGGCAAATCAAAGTGACTAATAAAACCCTGGGCACCTTGCTTTGGATTCTAGTCAAAAAGAGCACCAAAGGGTGGGATGAATTGCTTTCTCATGTGGAATTCACCTTTAACGGAGCATCAAGTAGAACCATCAACCTTTCTCCTTTCTAAGTGGTGTACGGATGCAACCCTCAGACTCCATTGGACCTTGGTTCAATCCCTAATCCACCTAGTTTGGTTGGCAGGCCTAAAAGAGAGCTAAGGAGATCCAAGACCTTCACGCCAAGATTAGGGAAAGGATTAAGAAATCCAATCACCAAGCCCACTATCATGCCAACAAGCATAGGCAAGATGTTCATTTTTAACCTAGAGACTTGGTATGGATCCATTTGAGCAAGTGCAAGTCCAAGCTCATGCCATGATCGGATGACCCATTTGAAATCCTTGAGAAGATAGGTCCCAATGCATACAAAGTGGACCTCCGTAGTGACTATGGGGTGTTTCCCACCTTCAATGTGGCTGACCTCAGCTGTTACTATGATGAGAATGATGAACTTCTTAGTTTGAGGTCAAACCCCAATTAAGCTGGGGGGTATGATAGGAACCATCCTTTGAAGCATCTTAAAGGTCATCCACCAAGCCCACAAGAGCCAGCAAGCATCGAGGAGATAAAGGAAGTCCATGCCCTGGTTAGAAACACCCTAGAGCAGCTCCATAACAATCTGCCCAGTTTGTCTCCAAATTAGCCCATTTTTGTCTATTTTTTAGGGCTAGCTACTGAAGGTGTTACTAAGATCCTTGACCACTCTCCTTAAGTTCAAGGAGTGTTCTTTCAAATAAAATAAGTTTTAACACTTTCGGGTACCAATTGAGTAGTCAACCAACAAGATCTTTCCAGCAGTGCAGTTCTGGCGTAGGCTAAAATGTGGGGGAATTAAGTTGATCAAATTATGTCTATCTTCTATAAAACTGTAGGCCGATCTAAACATTTATCAAGAAACATGTGTAAAGTTCACCTAAGGCACCCCTTTGAGCTCTCTTTACCCAGCTGACAGCACCAAAAAAATACCCTTTTACTCGGTTACATACTAGCCATGAGAAAGGGTCTTATTCTTGGGTTTTACACTTGTACAACTTATAGATTTTGAATTGTATTGATGTAATGGGCTGATTTGTAAGCTTGACACCTCATTTGAATGAATCATTAGTCTTCATGAGGTGACTGAGCAGGATTAGATTAGTTACTTTGTAAGGGGGCTGATTTGATTTCCCCTTTTCCCTAAGTGTACCTCTCAGCCTATGACTGACTTTTTTGGGGTTAGAATAGCTATTTGGACTATATAAAGCTAGCCCAAAGTTCATTTGTGGGGCAAATTTGAATTAATGAACTTTAAGTTTGAAAACTCTCTCTTTTAAATCCTTCTTGAGCTCGGCAACTCAAGTCGGTCTCTCGGTCTCTTTATCTCATTTAGGGGGCGATTTCTTAACCTAAATGATCTGAAGAGATTGCCCAAGTGTGAACAGGCATGGCTCTTAGGATTATCTCTTGTTTTCTCACTTGTTTATCTTTCTCACGCCCCTGACCACTAATCCCCATTGCTCTCTCGCTCTCTTTCCCCCCTCTCTCTGTCTCGCATGTCAAGTGGTGGAAAGGAATGAAAAGCAAGGACAAGAGCCCTTCCTTTTTTTTTTTTAATATATTTTTGGGCTTGGGTTCCTCTCTTTTTTCCTTATCTCAATTGCCTCAACCCACTAATAAGCTTGGCCTCGACATTTTAGCCCAACGAGGAAGGGCTTGAGTGTGTATAAGGAGGTGAAACTAATGTTAACACCAAGCCAAATAGGCTAGCCCAATAAGTTGTCATAGACAAACTTATGCATGAAATACTTAATATAACATTAGTTTCACCTCCCTATACATACTCAAGCCCTTCCTCATTAGGCTAGCACGTTTAGGCCAAGCTTATTGGAATTAAATTGAACCAAATGTTCACTCGTACGATGATAGCAACTAATTTGTCATAGACAAACTTATGCAAGAGATACAAAAATGCTTTCATCACTGATACTTTGACTATTCTCATATATGATTCATATGTCAAAACCTAAATAAAAATTGCAATTTTTGTATTATAATTCCAAAACATTTTAACTTGTTTTCTCTATAATGGCATATATGCCTCATGTTGAAACTCAAATATTAATTCCCATTATTAAATTCTATATTCATGTTTATACAGATATTATATTCAAAAAAAAATCTGTAAGATTTTTTATACTAGTAGTATATAAAAAATATATACATATTTCTATAAATATGAACAAAAATATCTAAAAAATTGAATGCTATAAAAATATATAAGGAGATTTAAGAAGATGGAAGCAAATATAAGCAAATGTAAGTAGATGTAAAAAGCTATAAGAATTTAATTAAATATGTAACATGGGGCCATCCTTTGGAGCCTCTTAAAGCTCATCCAGCAAGCCCACAAGAGCCAACAAGCATCAAGGAGATAAAGAAAGTACATGCCTTCGTAAAAAACAACTCAGACCAGCTCTACAACATTATGCCCAGTTCCTCCGAAAATTAGCCTGGTTTTGTCTATCTTTTGGGGCTAGCTCATGAAGGTATTGCAAATGGTGTTCACCACTTTCCTTAAGTTTAAGGAGTATTCTTTCAAATAAAACAAGTTGCAAAGCTTTTGGATAATAAATGATTAGTCAATCAGTAAGATCTTTCCAGCAGTGCAGTTCTGGCGGTAATCCAGCGTAAGCTAGAATGTAGAGGAACTAAGCTGATCCAATGAAATCCATCTCCTACAAATCGTTAGGGCATGGAAGAAGAAATAAAAATTTATCAACCAACATGCCTAAAATTCCCCTAAAGCACCCCCTTGAGCGGCCATTACCCTGCTGAAAGTACAAAGAAATACCCTTTTACCCGATTGCATACTGGCTATGAGAAAGGGTGTTGTTCTTGGGGTTTTCACTTGTATAACTTGCTGATTTTGAATTGTATTCAAGTAATAAGGCTTCTTTGTAAGCTTGACACCTCATTTAGATGAATCGTTAGTCCTAATGAGGTGAGTAAGCTAGATTAGATTAGCTAATTTGTATTTAGGGAGGCTAATTTGATTTCCCCTCTTCCCTAAGAGTAGCTCTAGGTTGGAATGGCTATTTGGACTAGTATAAAGCCAGCCCCAAACATCATTTGTAGGGCAAATTTGAGTGAATGAACTTTGAGTTTGAAAACTCTCTCTCTTAAATCCTACTGTTGTATCTTGAGCCTGGCAACTTAAGTGGGTCTCTAGGTCTCTTTATCTTATTTAGGGGGTGATTTCTGTAACCTGAATAACCTAAGCAGATTGCCCAAGTGTGAACAAGGGTGGCTCTTAGGGTTATCTCTTGTTTTCTCACTTGTTTATCTCTACTTATCGAGTTTATTTACATTTTGCCTGGCCAAAAGTGTTTTGCCCAATTCAATCCCCTTTGTTTCCTAGTAGTTTAAGTGTTTATGAGGCTTGAAGACATCAATTGGTATCAAAGTTCCTAGCCAAAACACAAACGTAGCCAAACACAAAAATCAGTCCACAAAGAACCCTCTCTAAGCATGTCTTATAGCCTAACATCGGAACAAGTGGCAGAACAAGCCTTGAAAGAAAAGGTCGAGCTTAAGGTGAGGGTCAAATACATATAATCTCAACTAGACCGACTTATGCAACAGAAATGTAAGAGCTCATGAAGCTCAAGTAAATAAGAAGACTCAGATGAATCCGAGGGAGAAGAAAGCACCCCAGCTAGAGACTCAATTGAAGATGAGTGTGTAAGGAGATCAAGGAGGCATCGTAGGCCCAAGGAGAGAAGTTATTATGACTTCAGGGTCGACATTCCTGACTTTGAAGGACAATTAGACCCAGATCTATTCTTATATTGGCTTCAAATTGTCGAAAGAGTCTTTGAATTTAATGACATCCTGATTGAAAAGAAGGCAAAACTTGTTGCTTTAAAGCTTAGAAAGTATGCTTCTATTTGGTGGTCAAATGTGGTATCAAAGAGAGTTAGGAAGGGAAAGGGAAAAATCAAAACTTGGGAGAAAATGAAAGCCAAGCTCAAGTCCAAATTCCTCCCTCTCCACTACCTTTAAGACAACTTCCTTAAACTCTAGCAGCTTAAATAAGGTTCTAAGAGTGTAAAGGAGTACACTAGAAACTTTGAACAACTTCTGTTGAAGTGCAACTTCAAAGAGGATGAATCACAAATGTTGATAAGGTATTTGTGTGGGTTAGATGATGAAATTGCTCATGGCTTGGAATTCCACCTATATGCTTCATTAGATAAGCTTAACACTTTAGCTCATAAAGTGAAGCTACAAAAGAAACTCAAGGGCAAGGGGACAGTTACCAAGCCTAACCTTCAGCTTTATACCTTTCAAAAATCCCCTTACATCACCCAGAAAACCACATCAAACACAAACACAAAACCGTTATAACCTAGTGTCCCTTATCCAAACCACCACCAAAATCTATAGAGAAATGAAGGGGTTTTAGATGTCAGGGCCTTGGTGACATTGCATCTGAGTGTCCTAAAAAGAGAGTGGTGCCTTTTATCAAGTATCAAGCTTCCTTAGTGGAGCTAGAGGAGGAAGAAGAGGAAGGAGATAAGGAGCTTTTCTTAAGCAAAGCTCTAGAAGAAGATGAGGAGGGTCTGGATGAAGGGGAAATGCCTGTGATTAGGAGAGCATTGAGTGGGATTACTTCCTAAAAAGATTTGGAGTAAAGGGAGAACATCTTCCATACTAGGTGCACCGTGAATGGGAAGGTGTGTTCTCTCATTATTGATGGGGGAAGCTTTGCTAATGTGGCCTCCAAGGCCATGGTGAAGAAGCTTAAACTTGCCCTTTCACCCTACCTTAGTCCGTATACTATCCAATCGCTCAATTAAGGTAAGGGCATGCATATCCCCTCTTGGTGCTTGCTTACTTTATCTATTAGAAAGAATTACAAGGACGAGTTATGGTGTGATATTGTACCTGTAGATGCTTGTCATGCGCTTTTGGGATGACCTTGGCTACTTGATAGGAGAGTTACGCATGGTGGCCACTTAAATACTTATACCTTTACCAAAGGCCACTAGAAAATTACCCTTACCCCTCTCAAACCTACCTTATAGGAGAAACCCCAAGACACTCCCAAGATGGATATCTTTCTTACCACCTTACTCCAATCCCAACTCCAAGAATTTAAAGCTTACAAAGAGTGAATTTTACTTGGCCAAGATTTGGCCGAAGCTGTGGAACATTCCCATCCTTTACTTACTCCACTCTTACAAACATTTGAACAAGTGTTTAGTAATGAGATACTACATAGGCTACCTCTAAAAAGATCCATCCAACACAAAATTGACCTCATTCCCCGTTCCACCCTTCCAAACAAACTTACCTACCAAATGAACCCACAAGAAACATAAGAAGTGCAACAGCAAGTTGATGATCTTCTACCTAAAGGTTTGATATGAGAGAGCCTCAACCCTTGTGCCATTCTAGCCTTACTAGTTCCCAAGAAGGATGGAAGTTTGAGGACGTGTGTGGATGGTAGGGCAATCAATAAGATTACCATTAAATACTGCTATCCCATACCGAGGTTGGAGGATCTCCTTGACGAGTTACATAAAGCCGCCATCTTTTCTAAGATTGATCTTAAAAGTGGCTATTATCAAATTTGGATCTATGATGGAGATGAATGGAAGACGACTTTCAAAACCAAAGGAGGGCTTAATAAATGGCTTGTAATGCCTTTTGCTTTGACTAACGCACCAAGAACCTTCATGAGGATTACGAATCCATGTACTAAAGCCCATCATCGGTAAGTATGTGGCTATGTACTTCGACGACATCTTGGTGTATGGTAAGAATGAAGAAGAGCACACCAAGCACTTGTATAAGTATCCTAACCCAAGAGAAGCTCTATGGAAACTTGGAGAAGTGTCATTTCTTCTCCCCGTAAGTCATCTTCCTAGAGTATGTACTCTTAGCCCAAGGTATTCATATGGATGATAGCAAAAACAAGGTCATCTATGATGGCCAACCTACTTGTCTATCCAAGAAGTTCAAAGTTTCTATTGTCTAGCCTATTTTTATAGGAGGTTTGCTAAAAATTTTATCACCATTTTGGCACCCATGACCAAAGGACTCAAGACTAAAAATTTTGTGTTGACTGACAAGCAAACTCAAATGGCATTTGAAGAAAGCAACCTCAAACTCACTAGTTCTCCCATCTTAGCCTTCTAAGCTTCTCTAAAGTGTTTGGAATGGAGTGTAATGCCTCCGGAGTGGGGATAGGGGCTGTTTTGTCATAAGAAAAGAGGCGCGCTGCATTCTTTAGTGACTTAATGGTGCCAAAGAGAAAGTAGTCCACCTCCGATAAAGACTTCTATGCCATAGCGAGGGCTTTGGAGTATTAGAGACACTACTTGGTGGAAAGAGTTTTTATACTACATTCGGATCATGATGCCCACAAGTTCATACAAGGTCAACACAAGCTCAATCCAAGGTATGCCAAATGGGTAAAGCATCTTCAATCTTTCCATTTCATGATCCAGCACAAAGCTGACAAGATGAATAAAGGATCAGATACATTGCTAAGGAGGTATCTTTTTCTCTCTACTTTAAAAACTAAAGTGCTCGGTTTTGAGTGTGTTAAGGAGATGTATACCAAAGATGAAGATTTAAAGAAAATCCTTGAAATGTGCTCCAAATATGCTTATAGCTTGTTCCACATAGAGAATGGCTTTCTATTCAAAGGCACTCGGCTTTACATTCCAAAGAGTGGCTTTAGGGATCTTATGATTCGAGAGCTCCATGGAGGAGCTTTATCCGGACGCTTTGGTGTAGAGAAGACTTGTTCAATTCTCAAGACACTAATACTAGCCAAACATGTCCAAGGATGTTGTGCACTTTATCAACAGGTTCTCCACTTGCCAATTTATCAAGAGTCACCTATGGCACCGAGGCGTCTACTCTCCTCTTCCCATACCTCAAGCCACTTAGGAGGATGTAATTCTTGATTTTACCGTGATTTGCCAAGAACACAAAGACACAGGGATTCCATTATGGTGGTGGTGGGTAGATCCTAAAAAATGGCTCACTTTATAACATGCCACACCACTAATGATGCATCCTACATTGCAATCTATTTTAAGGAAATTGTGCACCTACACAACATTCCAAGGAGCATGGTGTCAAATAGGGGCACCAAGTTCGTAAGCCACTTTTGGCTCACCTTGTGGAGAAACCTTGGTACTCATCTCAAGTTTAGCACAACTTGCCACCTCCAAGCGGACTGCCAAATTGAAGTGACCAATAGAATCTTGGTCACCTTGCTTTCAGTTCTAGTCAAAAAAAGCACCAAAGGGTGGGATGAATTGCTTTCTCATGCAGAATTCACCTTAAACCGAGCACCAAGCAAGACTATCAACCTTTCTCCTTTCCAAATGGTGTATGGATGCAGCTGTTAGACTCTATTGGACCTTGTCCCAATCCAGAATCCAATTAAGTTTAGTTGGGAGGCCGAGAAGAGAGTTAAGGAGATCCAAGGCCTTCATGCTAAGATTAGAGAAAGGATTTAGAGATCTAATGACCAAGCTAAAGTATCACACCAACAAGCATAGGCAAGAGGCTCATTTTCAACCTGGAGACTTGGTATGGATCCATTTGAAAAAGGAAAGGTTTCTAAGCAAGTGCAAGTACAAGCTCAAGCTCATGCTAAGGTCGGATGGCCCCTTTGAAATCCTTTAGAAGATAGGTCCTAATGCATGCAAAGTAGACCTCCCTAGTGAATATGGGGTGTTTGCCACCTTCAATGTGGCTGACCTCAGCCCTTACTATGATGAGAATAATGAATATTTGAGTTTGAGGTCAAAGTCCAATCACATCGGGGGGTATGATGGGGACCATCCTTTGCAGCCTCTTGAAGCTCATTCACCAAGCCCACAAGAGGCAACAAGCATCAAGGAGATAAAGGAAGTCCATGCCTTGGTTAAAAAAACCCTAGACCAGCTCCATAACATTCTGCCCAGTTCATCTGAAAATTGACCCAATTTTGTCTATCTTTTAGGGCCACCTACTAAAGGTATTGAAAATGGCCTTAACCATTATCCTTAAGTCTAAGAAGTGTTCTATCAAATAAAACAAGTTTCAAAATGTTTGGGCATCAACTAATTAGTCAACCCATAATATCTTTCTAATAGTGCGGTTCTTGCGGTAATCCACTGCAGGCCAGGATGTGAGGGAATTAAGTTGATCAAATTAAGTCCATCTTCTACAAAACATTAAGGTATGAAAGAAGATATAAACATTTATCAAGAAACATGCCTAAAGTTCACCCAAAGCACCCCTTTGAGCCGCCTTTACCCAGCTAAAAGTACAAAGAAGTGCCTTTTCACCAGGTTACATGCTAGCTGTGAGAAAGGGTCTTGTTCTTGGGTTTTTTACTTATACAACATGCTGATTTAGAACTTTATTGATGTAATAGGATGACTTCTAACCTTGACATCTCACTTAGATGAATCATTAGTCCTAAAGACGTGAACAAGTTAGATAAGATTAGCTACTTTGTACTTAAGGAGGTTGATTTGATTTCCCCTTTTCTCTAAGTTTACCTCTCAGCCTATGGATGAATTTTGGGGTTGGAATGGCTATTTGGACTACCATAAATCCAGCTCCAAAGTTCATTTGTAGGGCAGATTTGAATGAATGAGCTTTGAGTTTGAAAACTCTCTCTCTCTTAAATCCTAGTGTTATATCTTGAACTTGGCAACTCAAGCGGGTCTCTAGGTCTCTTTATCTCATTTTAGGGGTGATTTCTTTACACCAAATGATCCAAGGCGATAGCCCAAGTGTGAACAAGGGCGGCTCTTTGGATTATCTCTTGTTTTCTTACTTGTTTATCTATACTTGTGTGAGTTTATTGATAGTGTACCCATCCAAAAGTACGCTGCCTTATTCAATCCCCTTTATTTCCTAGTAGTTTGAGTGTTTGTGAGGCTTAAATACATCAGTAAGAATTTACCAGAAGTTGTAAGAAGCTGTAATCTTGGAGCTAAATCTTCCCAGATGCACAAAAGAACAAGGCATATATGTATATGCTCTTCTTAGTAACAGTGAGTCCCCCCATCCCCATATAAAACCAAAGTTGGTAGTGTTCGACATCCAGTTGAGATCCACTCTAGAGAATATAAGACTATTAAGTCTAGGGATTAATATTCTTAATTGAATAAGCATTCTAATGATATGTTATGCACCAACTCTAATAAGTAATGCAAAAGATATAAGTTGAATATTTGAGCTTGTGCTAAAAATGGTACATATTCACTATATTTCTTCTATTTTGTCCCGTGCTTTTCTAATAATTATAAAATTAATTTGATTAGAAACTAGTCTCAATAAGCTTTCAAGGAAGAAAAGAATCACCCAAAACGAAGGTTGAAAGTGAATGTTATGGTTAAAACAAATTGGGCTGTCTGCGATGTAACCCATGAACCCGGGTGGGTTCCTGCTTCCAAGAATCGGGTCAGGTCCCCTTACTGGACACCTGGCTACGGTCCCTCTCTTTAAGTGCTTTTCTGTCTAAATGGGATTAATTAACTACCATCATGGGATGATTAGTCAAAATCCTAGCTAAATTATTGTACTTGTTTAGATTAACCTTAATGGGACTAGGATTAGGTTCCCTATTTGTAAGCTGATTTAGACTATCCCCTCAACCACTATAAAAAGGAGGCTACCCCCTAAGGTTAGAGGCATCGAATTGGCATGGATTAGGCATTCGTTAGAGCCATCACATTAGTTAGGGGTATCAAAACACATCAAAATATTAGAGGGAGGAGAGCATCAAAATTGAGGAGAGATACTCCATACACTGAAGGTAGAGAATTTGGTTAGCCATTCAGAAGGCATCACTCTCCCAGGTTCCCAGGTAAATCAAGTGAGTTATCTTGAGGGTAAAAACTCTATCTTTTCCTACTCTTTTACTCTATTCCATTTTTATGATTTTTGATGCTAAAATTTCCACAGATGCAATCTTTAGGTAGTTGCCCATCCACCACAACTTATTTACTTTATTTGTGTTTATATTGAACTAAAGTTTGTATCTTTTGCATGATCATATGAATAATTTTAATTGGTTACATGAATATATGTTTGTCTGAGTAAGTTTTAATTTCTCATATCAATTAGTAGAGGCCGTTAGTGATGACCGGCAGTGATGAGATGCACTGCATCACATCATTGTACCTTCACCTCTAAATCTAGGACCTTGATTCTTAGCCAATGAACCAGGATGTGTTCCCAGAGTAGGGATTGTTAGGGGCCTTTCTAAAACCCTTTTAAAGCAGCATCACTTTGTTCCCTGGGTGTTCCTTCGGTGTCCTTATCAGTATGAAAGGTGTCATGGTTTGTAAGTTTTTATAAAAACTTACTGGCAACTCTTTTGAGCTAAAGACTAATGCTTTAGTCTTCTAATTTGGCATATGTTCATGCGCTACTAGCTAAAGCAAAACAAATTGGGCTCCAAACAATATAACTTACCTAGACCAAAATCAGGATACCTGATCTGATCCAGGAACTTAGATCAGGCATGTAACCTGAATTTTGGGCTGGGTCAAGGAGACTGCTAGGGCTCAGTGTAGGAGAAATGGACCTGGTCCTACCCAGGGAACCTGGTTGGGTTGTTTAGTCAAGACCAAGCACATTTTCTTATGAACCTGTAGCCTACTACCTCCCAACCTACAATAAAAATAAAAGTAAAAATAAATGAATATGTAATTTCTAGAAAACATAAAAGTACCTAGCCTACGAGCCCAACCATTCGTGCGGGATTGCACCCTTAGAGAGGTGGATCCTTACAGTGATGAGTTGTCTGAGGATGTTTTTCAAGGGGGCGAGATTTAAAATTGTAACATGAGAAATTATCTTAATTGTACTTTCGTTAAGCATACTTGTATTATAAGACATGGCCTATTGGGGGATCAAAAATGTCTGTAGGCGAAACCTTGATTCTATCCCTCGGGAAGGTAGCTGGTCACTCGGTGGGGCCCATTAGACTTTCAATTGAGCAAGCTATTTCTTCGCCCACTCACAAAGTACTTTCCTAGTCCTTACGACTCGAGGAAGCATCTAAAATTGTTCTAGCCATGCCATGCACCCCATGGGTGGCGTACGAAGCGTTGGGTCATGAGAGGACTATTCTAGACCTAACCTAAAACCTATGTAACATAGAACTCTTGTTTAGGTTGGAAATCATATGTATGATTTGGAATGCAATGTGACCTTGTATGACTTAACTTCTTCTACCCAAAGGCCTACGCATTGATAGTCTGAGTTTTAAAAGAGCCTAGATTAGGAGAAAATTGAGTCTAGGTATCAGAGTAGGAACCAAAATGATTTCTCGGCCAATTAGGTCCTAACAGGACGCTTGATCCAGAATGTAAAAAGGATTCTAGTTCTCCAGTCTAGAGTACTAGTTTTGGCCAAATCGGAGTCCTAGAAATTGAATTAGGTACCGAAAACGGTTTCTAAGTCAATTGATTCCTAACAAGACTCTTGATCCAGAATTTGAAAAGGGTTACAATCCCATTATGGAAGTATCAAGCCTAGTAAAAAAAAACAAAAATTCCTAGCCGGAATTATAAAAACAAATGAAAAAAGAGGGATTAGTAGTTTGTGTTTAGGTGTAAACTAGAGTTCATATCTAGCCCAAAACCTAGTCGTGATCTCTTGGGGTCAAGCTGGCAGAGCGCATTAGTTTGTATGCATCAAAGCCTAGTAGAGAGTCAAAATAGAAAGGGCACATTTGGGTTTGATAAAAACCCAATCGGGATCCAGTTAGGAAGTCAAGATAGGTCTTCTTCTCTTCAAGATTTGCTTTCATAGCTTAAAAAGGGTATTCTGGGC
Organism: Carnegiea gigantea; assembly: GCA_029747015.1. Classification (NCBI taxonomy): domain Eukaryota; kingdom Viridiplantae; phylum Streptophyta; class Magnoliopsida; order Caryophyllales; family Cactaceae; genus Carnegiea; species Carnegiea gigantea. The sequence goes on along the minus strand of JAKOGI010002650.1, from coordinate 53,745 downwards.
TCTCAGTGTTAGGGTTAGGTCCACAAATCATCATAGTTCATTTAGAGTCTTAGCACATCAATTATAAGATACTTAAGGTCAAAGAGTCACGCATCATTAGGCCTCTTCCCACATAGTCTATTCGCCCGTCTAGGAGTAAGGTGCATAATATGGCCTATTACACCTCTAGAACACTAGTCCACTCTAGGTTACATTCAATCATGCACCATATTCATAATGCATAAGTCTGAGTAAGACATGGATGTCTTACCCATACAGAAGCTCACGATCCATACATCATATTTCTTATATCTAGGATTCCTATACGAGTCCACCTAGATCTACTTATACGCCAAAGCTAGCCCATTCCAGGCAAACCCAACTGCAATCATACATAGGTTAATATAGACCTGTGATTCTCCTAAGAAAGACTTGAGTATGACCAAGGCTTATAAGTCAGCTTTCTAGCCTAACCTAGGACCTAATCCATGATAAGACCCAATTTTAGCCTAAAATCCCATATCTTAACCCCATTTCAGCCTAAACCTTCAAGCCATTAAACCGTTGTCTCTTTCTCTTCTAATTGTAAGTCATTAACCATTTTCTTTAGCCCACGTCCAGCATGGTTGACCACTCATAACATTTCACCTCTCTAAACCGTCATCTTATTGCTCAAGATGTGGAAGACTAAGAAGGTATATGAGTGGAGTCCATGAAACATAAGACTTCTTCCTCAAGAAGAGCCCAAGAGAACTCCACCAGTTGGGCCAAAGTCTAATACTTCAGTAATCTCAATGGTAGAAGATAACAAACTAGCTCAACTTGTGATGATGATGGAAAAAATGCAAACCACACTGGATGAGAGTGAGAAGAAGACGACACTAATGGCCACAACACTCCAAGCCACTATCAGGGACACACCCACCAAAGCCCCTAAAACTTGTAAAGGAAACTATTAGAATAGAGATAAGACGGACTACGACTCAACAAGCAAAAAGATGCATGCTCTAGACTGCTACACCAAATACAATCTATTAGCACTACGTGTACTCAAGCACTAGAATGCTTGCTTTCTAAAGGTATGATTAACCTCGTACCAATCCAGAAAACATATGGATGCCCAAAAACTGGGATGTGAACAAGTACTACAAATATCACCGAGTAAGGAGCCATGATACTGAGGATTTTTGGGTTTCAAGAATAAGTCAAAAAACATGCTCAGGTTGCAGCTACTCAGAACACCTAACAATGATAGCAACCTGCTTGGATTTGATGATAGGCACTTCAGCTGTTTTAGATCACCAAAGTGAAAAGTGGGACCCGTCTATAGTTGTATCCAAGACCAGAAAACTCCACACAAGAAGCCTCGAGTTCTATTAAATCTAATGTGATGTGTCCTAAAGTCAAATTGATGTGTTGGGTCCTGGAGTCATTCACTTTCTTTTCCATCATAAATCTGAGTCTGATATACCTTGATTTATTAATAAAATCATCCCCTACAACAGTGCTTTTGCATATTCTCATATTCTTTTTAATGGAATGCTTTTGCCTATAACAAATCTAGGGTCAAAAAAGAGGAAGATGGAAAAAGAAATGAAAAAGAGAGGCTAGCTTGAAAACCTGACAGAGCAAGCTAAGCAAAAAGAGAGAAAGTCAAATAAATAAAGAGACCAAGGATTCCAATCCATCATCTGAAAAAGGAAAAAATCAAAAATTTCCTTCCAATAAGTCACATAGCTTCAAGGATATGCCTAGGATAGGAGTCCTGTTTTCACAGCCAGAATTAATATCTTTGTCAAGCCTGATAAATTCCCACTTGGAACCCTTTTGAGCCTTCAAATAAGTTTGTTTTTTCATAACCACATCCAACCTAGTCAGGGAGTGAGAGTGTATCATAGGTGGCATCAAATTCAAAATCAGCAATAAAAAAAAGTGAGAGAGAAGGAAAATTTAGACCAAACGGTCCCACAAAAAAGGAGACAAAAAAAAGAAGAGTTAGAAAATAAGAAGAATAAAGAAAGGAAAATTTGTTGATTCAGGCTAACTTCATCGCCTATGCATACTTGCGGATTTTATAAGAGTTGTTTGAGCCTTCATACTGATTCCCTTCCTTTGGCGCTGATAACTCGTTAAAGTGCACTCTATTTTGAGGGAATTTTGTGTCATTTTTAAGGAGAATTATGCATTTTATGATGTATTATGCACTCCTTTTTTGATTTTGCACTAGTATATTGTTCTTTTTTGTGGTTTGTAGATTTTTGGACCGGTTTACCCCAAATTTGACAATAAATGAGTGCAGCTTGACCCTCATGGACACCCCCAAGTCGCTATGCTTGTGAAATGAAGAAAGAACAAAAGAGTATGGAGACAGAGCTCACCACGGGTGGTCCATGGTGAGGCCATAGCTCCAAGCCTATTCATGTTCCTTTATCATGTGGCTAAGGTTGATCGAGCTCTTTTTTAAATAAGGTTATTTCGCAATAGATGTGGAGGTGGCACAGTAAAAAAGAGAACTCTTACTCTCTAGTTTTTCCATTCTTTTCAATTTTTCTAAGTTCAGTTTAGATTTCTAGTTAGTTTTGAGTGTTGAAGAAGTACTTGTTGTTTTAGAGCCCTTGCATAGTTAGGAAACCCTTGGAGGATCTCCAATTGTGCTATGTTTTCTTCTCTTAAACTCTGTTTAGTTGTTGTTATTTTAAATATATGTGAGTAGTTTTCTTAATCTAGGGTTAGTAGCTAAGTATTGATGTTGGAATCTCTCATTTTTATTTAGTTGTGCTTGTTTATGATTAGGATTGGTTAAATTCTAAATAGTTAAGTGAAGGACTGAAAGGTGAAACTTGCTATTTGATCGATAAGATAAGACTGGACTTCGCAATACTTGAGGAATGTTCAATTTTTAAGCGGACCTTTAACCATCAAAAATCCATAACTTAGACTAAACAAGGACATTTGAAAGAATGATAATTGGTTAGTTTAGGTAATTCAATTTATTTTGAAAGAAAAGATTGATTTCAATATGCAATTATAGCCCTTTCGATCTCTCATTATAGATCAAGTGCATGATAACATGTTTACTTGGCAGATCAAATCCCTAGATGTTTTAAATTAATTGAATTTTCCCATTAGGTATAGTGTCATTCAAACTCTCAATTGAAATTAGCTTGCTTAGCACTTTTGTCGGACAAAGCTCAATAGACTACAATTGGCCTTCCTGAGAACGATATCTTTTCTAAACTAGAACACCCGTGCACTTGTAGGCATAGGTCAAGTTTTTTAGCGTCATTGCTGGGGACCAAATTTGTGGATATTTAGTTAGCCCTTAGAAATTGACTAAGCAATTTATCATTCTTTCTTTTTCTTTATATTTTTTATTTGTGTTGGTAGTTTTGTTGCTAATTTTATAGATTTCTCCTTTATATGCGAAGTCCATTTCGTTTGAATTCGATCCAGAAACCAAAAGGATTTTTTATTTTAAGAGGAAGAAATTAAGGGTAGAAGAGCAAAGACTAAAAGATCAAGTAGCATCCTTATCGATGGTAGGAATAGGAGGTGGCCAAAGAAGGACACTCCGGGATTTTGTTGCCCCAGGAGTCGAAGGCATTTGCTCGAGCATCACTCGGCCAACTGTAGAAGCAAACAATTTTGAGCTCAAACCAGCCCTTATATCAATGGCACAACAATCCTAATTCGGACGCACCCTGTTAGAAGATCCAAACTTAAACTTCGCGGTCTTTTTAGAGGTCTGTGACATGTTAAAGCTCAACAGAGTTTCTATCAATGACATTCATTTGCACCTATTTCCCTTTTTACTAAGGGATAAAGCAAGGGCATGGCTTCACTCATTGCCTCTAGGTTGCATCATGACATGGGACGAGCTCATAAAAATTTTTCTTACTAAGCCCTTTCCTCCAAGTAAGACAGCAAGCCTACGGAATCAAATCACTACTTTCTCTCAAAAAGAAGGTGAGATGCTCTATGAAGCCTAGGAGCGATTCAAGGACCTTCTATGACTATGATCTCAGCATGGTCTTCAAAGGTGGATGATCGTGCAAATATTCTATAATGGAGTCATTCAGCCATTGAGGTCTATGATTAATACGGTGGCAGGAGGTACTCCTATGAATAAAACTGAAGATGAAGCATACAATCTAATAGAAGAGATGGCTTTTAATAATTTTCAATGGTCGTCTAAGAGAACCCAACCCAAGTGGGTTGGTCGTAAGCTGGAATTAGTTGCTATTTCTATGCTTTCTTCTAAAGTTGGTGCTATGTCTCTAAAATTAGAGCGGTTGAATATTAATCCTATCAGTTCCAGTACCCACTCCCCCTCATGTGATATATATGGGTCACTTGATCATTTAACTGTGCATTGTTAAGTGGGTAGCTCTTTTGCCTAAGATGTAAGGGATTTAGGTCAAATATGTGAACAACTATGTGAACAACTATAATCCTAAACCACCGAATAAACTGTTCTCTAGCACATCCAGTCCTAGATGGAGAAATCACCACAATTTCTCTTATAGGTTTAATACCCCACTTATGCCCTAAATGAATTTTAGATCACCCCCTGGATTTCAAAGACCAGCATATCCTCAACAAGCACCTCAAAAATCCAACTTAGAGACTATGATGGAGAATATGCTTTTATCACAACAAAAGCAAGATGAGTACATTAAGCAATTGGCCTCTAAGGTTGATGTGTCTACTACTCACAATAAGATGTTGGAGGCCCAAACAACTCAACAAGCTACATCTTTATCTACACCTTGGGCACACTGCCTAGTAAACCTTAGTCTAACCCCCGCGAGCAGTGTAATTATGTTACCTTGAAAGAAGGGGTACAGGATTCTAAGGACATGGCACTTGAGGAGGGTAGAGAGGTGATCATAGTTAGAGAGTAAGGAGAAAAATAATGAGGGTGAGCCCATAACTATTAGAGAAAACGATAGCTTTGAGTTTCCCTAAGTCTTTGCCTCTAAGCTTCCTCACCCAGGTAGCTTTTCTATCCCCTATGTCTTAGGAAAAGTGAAGATTGAAAGAGCCCTATGTGACCTTTGTTCAAGTGTCAGTTTGATGCCTTACTCTATGTTTTATAAGCTTCATTTGGGACCATTGCAACCAGCACCCTTTTCACTCCAATTAGCGAATGGTTTCAAAACACGACCTTTAGGTACATTGGAGGCTGTACCCATAAAAATAGGAGATTTTTGGGTTTTAGAAGATTTTATCATTGCTAATATGACTGAGACTAACGATGCCCAAATTATTCTTAGGAGACCCTTTTTGGCTACTTTAAGTTGCACTATTGATGTAAAAGGGGGGCAGATAACATTTAAAGTAAGGGGGTGTTATGCTGCATTTTGTTTTATGGAAGATAAAGTTGTTTCCCGTAATTCTTTCCTATCTGATGTACTTCCTCTATCTCCTGAAATTGAGATGGGGGATGATTGCAGTTGTCCTGGCCCTTCTGAGTTTGATTGAATTTTGACCGAGGATCCAGACTAGGGCTATGTTAAGGAGGAGTTTGCTGCTCCTATTGCACTTAGCATACCTGAGGTTGAGACCTACGCTTCTAATGACTCTTCTATGACTGATTATTGTAGGTTAGCTTAAGTAGTTCTTTCCCTACGTCCTATTGAAGGAGTCAATTTGTATTTTGATCTTGGGATGAATATGATGATAGTGGTCTATCGGAGGGAGCTTGCTATCGGTTTGTCTTGTATGCTGATGGTATGCTTTGGTGTAACTTGATGATGAAGAAGGACCTCCAACCTAAGTATCTGAGGTGGTACCTCCAGTTGAAAGACTTCAATTTCATGGTTTGCTATAAAACAAAGTATATGTTGTGGGGGAGTCCAATACCCACACTCTCATTGAACCCGAACTAGAATAGAAGAAGGGTGGAGCTCCCAAGCTTGAACAAGCGCTTCTTGGGAGGCAACTCAAGTGTTTGTATTTCTTTTTCCTTTTTATGTACCTTTTTTATATTATTATATTTTGTGCTTTTGCTGTTTAGAACCTCCACTAGAAATTAATAAAACTATAAAAAAGGTAATAATAAGAGGTTTTTAGAACCTCTATGGGCACCTTATACCCACCACCACAGTCTGTGAAGTCTCTAACAAACAAAAAAAAAAAAAGAAGAGAGAAAAAAAAAGAAGGAACAACCTGGGACCAGAGCTGACCACGGATGGTCTAAGGTGATCCCCACGTTTGAGGTCAAGGGTTTTTGAGGCCCCTTTGACCCCAATTTCATCATCTTCTTCCTCAAAACTCGACTCTTTGTCTCTCTAAACACTCCCTTCTCTTTCTAAAATCTCCATAACCGCTTCACTTAAAACGTTTAATTCTTCACCAAAATCTATCAAATTTCTTCTCTTTTCACTTACTTTCTTCAGTTTAACCCCAAATCTCCCTTTATTTTTAATTTTTAAGCCTTCTTTCTCTCCCATTTTCCCTATCTTCATACCTATAACCTTCACAACTCTATTTTTCACTTTTTATTCTTTCCACCTCCATTTTTCTTCTATATTTCTTCACCATTTATTCCCTTTTCTCTTTTCCTTTCTTAGCATTTTCTACTCATTTTCTTTTAGTTTGATTTTTCAAGTTTTTACCCATCCACATTACACCTACTATGGCACCAAAGAAAAACGTAATAACCACATAAGAAGGTGGGACTTCCAGTCAAGCCCTACAAAGAGCACCCGGAAGCTCCTGAACATCCACCATCATGAGAAACTGAGGTAACATTCCACACCCCTTGGGTTCAACTAATCCTGAACATATTGCAAGATATAATGCATTAAGTAGTAAACTAGTAGTAGCTACTCGATATTACGATCAAGATGTGTTGAATCGTTTGGGATTGTTGGATGATATTTGTTGGTTGTTTGCTCACGGCAGAATGGATCAATTATTAGAAACTAGAGACTACACTTATCGGGACCTCACCCTTGAATTCTTAAGCACATTGCATGTTGAGGTCATGAGTGGCTTTTGTCAAGAGGGCTACATTTCATTTATCTTAATAGGGTTTTGTGAACTTAATTTAAGTTCCTTTAATAGTATATTAGGTTTTTCATCAAGTGTGGACCTCCCATACTGCGATGTCCCTAAAGAATTCAATCCAAATGCTTTTTGGTATGAAATTTTCGAGAATTATTAGTATAACACTAGTAATTCCAAAGTCACATTTAGTCAAAACCCCTATATGGCCCAACAGTTATTAGCGTGTGGCTTGTTTGCCAGGGAGGATAGCTTAAATGGGCCTCACCTGTCAAAATTATATTTTTTGCATAGCAAGCTTGAAGGTGACCGAATTGACCCTGGGTCATTCTTGGTTAATAAATTGTATAGTGCAGCCACTAAGTTCTGCACATAAGATTGTCATTAGGGGCCTCATTGCCCCCATTGCTGGGCTGGTTGGAGTTGAACCCAACCCTGATGAGAGAGTTACAGGTTTGAAGCAGTTGAACTTTGCCATTTTTGAGCAAATGAAATTTATAAGGCTGATAGTCGGCGTATTTGTTTGATTTATCCTGGGAACTGACTTATGCCTCTGGCAAATGTTGATCGCACCTTTCTTCTGAATCAGGTTAATCTCTACTTTTTACCCAGTAATGAAGAGTTGGCATGACCTACCCCACCTAGGTCTCCTAGTTCATCCCAACCATCCTTCTCTTATGATTATCCTGACTTGCACGCTATTCTTCAGTCAATTCAAAAGGAGTAAGCTTCTCTACGAGGTTATATAGAAACTGAGCATGTCTCACTCTGGGGCTTTGTTCAGGAGTGCTATGATGAGCTCTGTGGGATGATTGCCTCCTAGAATCAATACTTTTAAGACTTTAGGTCCTGTTTAGAGACTTAGTGGGACTGGCACATTTTTCAACCTCACCCTCCTTCTACTCCTCCTCTTCTCCCTCCCTTTTTAGGGTTCTCTGCTTTTTCTATGCTTGCATTGAGGTCAATGCATTATCCAAGCATGGGGGAGTTATTGTAGTTGTTATATGCGTTTGTGTTTGTATATATGTGTGTTGTGGATTTGTGAAAGTTTATATTTTTTAGGTCAAGCATTAAGGTTTAGTTTGCATTTCTAGTTTATCATTAGTTTTCTAGGTTTCTTTCTTTGCTTTAGCCTTGTTTTGACATTTTTTTGTCTTAAATCGCATTTTAGGCTTAGCAAAAACAAAAAAACAAAAAACCAAAACAAAAAAACAAAAACAAAAGCCTTAAAAAAAAAAGCCTATAAATCTTCCAATGGTGAGTTTTCAGGCGAAGTGGCTTTCTTTTGCTATTTTGACCCTTTTTGTTAGGCCCATTTGTGAATAAAATCCTTATTTATGAGTTTTTGAACTATGCTTCATATTTTGACCATCACATTAGATATGAGTTGATTGCTTAGTGACCCTTGACATGAGCATTTGGCATATGAAATTCAACGAGCTAGGTGAGTTCTGTCCTGTGAGATTTTGAGCTCGAATAGCTAATTCATCATTTTAGTCGCATGTTTTCTTTCACGTGTGTCTCTTGTTCAAGATCACATTTAGCGTGCACATTTAGGCGACATGATTGAGGCATTCTTTAACTTTATGAGCTACATTAACCAAATAGCCACCTTTATATAAATGATTTATCCCTTGCTATCCCTTTGAGCCTTTACTGTGTTTATTAATGGAAACCTATATTATTATCTTTTGCGACACACACATGTCTTACCCTTTTAGCTAAGGCTTTAGAGGTTCATAGTTGATTGGGAGTAGTTTGTGGATAATAACCTTTTATAGATGTTGTGGTTGGTTGGATGTGTTAAGGGATTCAGGTTTTATTTTTCCCTTCAAGTCAATTGGGTTATATTTTGCGAGTTACAAGAAAAGTGTTGAAAAGTGCATAGTTTCTGTTGCCATTATCCTCCTCTTTGACAAAAAAGAAAAAACAAACCACATCAAAGTGTGTATAAAAATGTATGTGTTGAAAAAACAAAAATAAAAAAATAAGCAAAGAAAGAAAAACACATAAAAAGAAAAGAAAATGATGAAATAAAAAGATTTGGCATTGGTTTTATATTTTTAGGCTTCATGTGATCTCACTTGGGGATGTTCCTAATATTTTGAGATGTGTAGGCATGAGGAATATGTTTTTGTTGGGAGATGATGGTTTATACTCTTAGTCTTTGGCTTTTAGCCCCACAGATCCCAAAATGTTTGTTCCCTCCTTACCTGTACCCATTTGCCCCATTACAACCCTTAAAAAGTCCTTATGATTGCCTTGTGTGTTTTGCATAGTAGTGGTGGTGAATTAGAGAGTCTGGTCAAGTTTATGGTTGATTTGGTTCTATGGAATAAGATTTAAGAGAAGCACATTTTGCTTTAAAACACATGAGTAATGAGTGGCTCATCTCTAAAGTGAGGTTCTATTGGTTCTTCTAAGCTGTACTTATTGTAATATGCTAATATCATTGATTAAGTTGATTAGCATGATTGATTTAATATTCTAATGTGATGGTTCTCACTTTTTCGAAAATTTCCTTCTACTATCTGTTTATAAAAGTTCTTCATTACTTTTGGGCTAAACGTCTTGGGTTGATTTGGTTATTGATGTTGCTACTAATGTCTTCCTGTGGAGGTTATTCATGTTTAGCCTCAGTTCCATAGTTGCCTGGGGACAAATAATGGTTTAAGCAGGGGGGAGTTTGATAAGTCTTTAAAGTGGGCTCTATTTTGAGGTGGCCATTTTTAGGGGGGAATTATGTGTTTTATGATATACTATGCACTCCTTTTTCGGTTTTGCACTCGTGAATGGTTCTTTTCTGTGTTTTGCAGGTTTTGGCTATTTTACACCATAAATAAGTGTAGTTTAACTCCCCACAGACACCCCTAAGTCACTATTCTTGTGAAAGGAAGAAAGAATAGAAGAGTATGAGGCCAAGCTCACCATGAGCAGTCCGTGGTAAAGGCCACGGTTCATGATGAGGCCATAACTGCAAGCCTATTCATTTTTCTTCATTATGTGGCTGAGGTTGATCGAGTTCTTCTTTCAATAGGGTCATCTCGTAGAAGATTTAGAGGAGACACAGTAGAAAAGAGAACTCTTACTCTCTAGTTTTTCCATTCTTTTTCATTTTTCTAAGTTCAGTTTAGATTTCTGGTTAGTTTTGACTTTGAAGAAGTGCTTGCTATTTTGGAGCCCTCGCATAGTTGGGAAACCCTTGGAGGATCTCCAATTGCGCTAAGTTTTCTTCTCTCAAACCCTATTTGGTTGTTGTTATTTTGAATATGTGTAAGTAGTTTCTCAATCTGGGAATTGTTAGCCAAGTATTAATGTTGGAATGTCTCTTTTTTATTTAGTTGTGCTTGTTCTTGATTGGCATTGGTTGAATTTCATCTTCTATGTGAAATTGTTGTGGGAGAATTTTGGCCAAATTCATTTGCAAAGTTAAGTGAAGGATTGAAAGATGAAACTTGCTATTTAATTGACAAGTTAGGACTTAACTTAGCAATACCTGAGAAAGATTTGCTTGTTAAAAGGACCTTTAGCCATCTAAACATTGAAAGAATGATCATTGGTTAGTTTAAGCAATTCAGTTTATTTTGAAAGAAAAGATTGAATTCTAAATGCAATTGCACCCCTTTCAATCTCCCATTATCGATCAAGTGCATGATATATTCCATTGATTTACATCCTTACTTTGCAGAACAAATCCCTAGATATTTTAAATTGATTGAATTCTCCAATTAGGTTATGGTGTCATTCACACTCTTAATTAAAATTTGATTGCTTAGCATTTTTATAGGATAAAACTCAATAGACTACGATTGGCCTCTGTGGAAGCGATATCTTCTCTAAACTATAGCACCCATGTGCTTACGACCATAGGTCAAGAGCACTAACCCAAAAGCCTGTAAGATGTGCCTTCTTATTCTTGAACAATGACTGGCCTGATTCCACGTTGGATATGTAGGTAACCGCTCCAGGGCCTAACCATAAAGATTCTTTTCGATAAAAAGACAACTGAATTAAGTCCTTTAGTATCTAAGAGAGAGAGAGAGAGAGAGAGAGAGAGAGAGAGAGAGAGAGGGAAAGTGCCAAGAGACAAAGAGGCAAAGACAGAGAGAGAGAGAGAGAGAGAGAGAGAGAGAGAGAGAGAGAGTAAAGAGCAACTGGCGTAAAAACCTAAAAAGGCAAACCAAGTAAAAGGAGAGTGAAAATAAAACCTTAGTGTTTAGAGGATAGAGAAGCACTCCAGTGGCTACTCCCATCAGCTTAGTCTTAGATAAACCATTCACCACTTTTCCACTATTTCTTAATCATCATAGCCTCTAATCTCACCTCCATTCCAAAATTCAGTACTCTTGGTCTCAACCATGACTATAAATTCCAGAGTATTAATGCCTTATCCAATGGACTCCAAGCATAGTATGAGACCTGAATGCATATGAGATTAGGTCATCATCATGTCTGTATAGTTAGATAATGATGTCTGTATAGTCAGCATGATGAAGTCTACGTAATCATTATATCTATAGAGTCTCACTCAGGCTAGGAAGTGCTCTCACATCAATGCATAGGTCTTTCAGGTTACTTTTTAGAGCACCCTCTGCCCTGATCACTTAGGAACCTTGGATTGAAGAAGAGTGTAATCACCCTCTATAGCGACCCTACAGGAAGTGTGCACCACCCTAGTTAGCCAAGGATCTACATCAAAGGTTCCCAAGATGATATCAATAGCTATCATAGAAAACATTTACACTCTGACGATCGGCATTAGGCTTAGTCATAGTGGGGGCTCCATCCTCAAGGCGGGCTTGGCACGAGCATCACCGCCTAAGATACAAACCCTGTCAGATACTCAAGGTTGAGAGGATCTAGTTATAGAGGACACCTGATCCTCTTTATCTTAGCAAAAAAGGATGCCTCTGCACCCAGACTAACTTCACATTTCATAGTCCCCAATCAAAAAGAGATGACTTCAAATTTTTAGTGCCCAAAAAAGGGTGGTTAAACTTCAAGGTGTGACATCTTAATATCTCGTCCCATCAAGTCCTTAAGGATCAGTCTTCAGGCTTACACGTAAATATGATCAAGGGCTCTGGCTAACAGATTTTCTAGCCTAACTACCACTAAGACTATGGAGGTCTGGCTAACAAGTACTCAAGCCTAACACGACTAAGTTCACAGGGATCTGACTACAGGCCTTTAAGTTTTCAGGGATTTGGCCACAAATCTTGAGGCATCCCCATGCCTCACATGATTATATTCTCTCCATAACAAGTAAAAGTAGAAAAAATAGTCAAATAATACATCCATGGGAACAAGATTTATATGTGCCTGGCAATTTATAGGCATAAAAAACACAAAGCACGTAGACAAAAGAAGAAAGTAAAAACAAATAAAGGTGGTCAATGAACCCAGTTGGGTTCCCACTATCATATAGTAGTGTTTTTCTCGAAAATCATAAAAGAGGAGGAAGCCAAAGTAAAATGGAAAGGATGGATAATGTACGTCGAGGAGCACCCAAAGCATACATGCAGAAAAGAATATAATGCTTAGGAAGGTAGTCATCAAAGTCTGAAGTTGAAACTGACAGTTCTAATATTTCATCAATGAAATCAGTCCAACCTGCAAGAAGGTCCCATGCTCTAATAATACAGGGAAAATAATTAGGCCAAACCTGCAAAACGGTCCACTACTCTAGCAGTATAGGCAAATAAGTTCGTTTAACCCTCCAATGACACAGGAAGATAATTAGGCCAGGCCCATGAAAAGGTCTGTTGCTCTAGTGATACAATAAGGTAATTAGCCTAACCCACAAAAAGGTCTACTGCTCAATTGATATAAGAAAATAATTAGGCTTGACCTTCCAAAAAGGTCCATTGCTCGATCGATACAAGAAGATAATTAAGTCTGACCCGAAAAAGGTCAGCTCCTCCAGCAGTAAATTAGGCCTGACCACCTAAAAGGTCTACTGCTCCAACGACATAAGAAGATAATTTAGACTAACCTACAAAAAAGTCCGCCACTTCGGCAACACAAGAAGATAATTAGGCCTAACTAGCCAAAAGCTTTACTGCTACAGCCATACAAGAGGATAATTAGGCACAACCTGTAAAAAGGTCAACCCCTCCAGCGACACAAGAAGATAATTAGGCTTGCTTGCAAATAGGCCCGCTGCTCCAGCGACACAGGAAGACAATTTGTGCCTAACTCACACTAAGGTCTGCTGCTCTAGCGATACAAGAAGTTCGCCTAACCCTAAAAAGGTCCGTTGCTCCAGTGTTATAGAAAGATAAGTTTGCCTGACTCATGGTACTCATAAGCTGAAAGCTTCGCAAGTAGTTTGAGGCTTACAAGGTGATAGTCCTCGCCGACCAGCCCGTGTAGAATGTGCTATAGAAGTTAGACACCTCGGATAGGGTCCTAAAGTGTGCGATGGAATTATCTCGGCATGATATGACCGTTGAGACACATCGAGCAATCAAAGTGCAGGCACTAGCTGATTTCTTTGCCGAGAGCATGAACACAGTCCCAGAAACTTCCCTGTCCCCCAACTTTTGGCACCTATCTATGGACACCTCTTAAACCTCGAGCGGGAGTGGTGCTGGCTTGATTATTGAAACCCTCCAGAGTGAGAAGCACAAACACTCCCTGAAGTTCATGCTCAAGGCCTCTAATAGCGAGGCTGAGTATGAAGCCCTGATGGCCGGTATAGAGCTATGGTACATGGCCAGAGCGGACTCAGTCAGGGCCTACTTAGACTCAAAGTTAGTTGTCAGTCAGCTCAATGGCGAGTATGAGGTCAAGGATAACACTATGACGGCTTACGTCCATCGAGTGTATGAAGCCACCGGCCTTTTGAAGAACTTTTCTCTAACGCATACCCCGTGATCTAAAAACTACCAGGTAGACACCTTGTCCAAGTTAGCCAGCCCCTACAAGATGGAAAACCGAAAAGGATCCAATGGGAAACTCTATTGGAAAAAGTGTCAAACCCAGTGAGGTCCTATGGCTTAATAGAAGCTCCATTTGGATGGACCCCGTTAGGACATATCCGGCCGACGATACACTGCCTGCAGACGTCAAGGAAGCAGAGCGAGTGAAAAAACGAGCAAATTGGTTCCTCTTATGCGATGGGATACTACGTTCCCACACTCGGCGGCTGCTGCATTATGTGACCCCGGAGATGCGACAGAAGGTCCTCGAGGAAATCCATGAAGGAGTTTGTAGCTCGCACATTAGCAACTGTACACTCGTGGTCACTGCTATCCGCACTGGGTATTACTAGCCATCTTAAGAAGAGGATGCTATGGATTTAGTGCGCAAATGCGATAAGTGCCAAAAGTTCGCTCCTGTATCACGAAAGCCCACCACCTTACTAACCCCCATCATTAGCCCCTTGCCATTCGCCACTTGGGGAATGGACATATTGGGGCCTTTTCCCAAGGCCACTAGTCAGCATAAGTTTCTTTTTGTTACGATTGATTATTTCACCAAGTGGATAGAGGTAGATGTCGTTGTCTCTATCACCACCGAGAAAATGCGAAAGTTCATTTAGAAACCATCATTACTTGATTTATAGTCCCCAGAGCCATGATATTTGACAATAGTCGGTAATTCGACATAGGAAAGGTCACTAACTACTTGAGCACTTGGGGTTGTCAAGCATAGTTCACTACAATGGCCTGTCCATAGACCAATACACAAGCAGAGGGAGCAAACAAGGTCATCATGCATGGCCTACAGAAGAAATTAGATGAGGCGAAAGGCAAGTGGCAAATGAACTGCCCGGCATTTTGCAGCCCCTCTGTAACACAGGAAAAACAGTAATGGAAGAAACACCATTCATGATTACATATGGCTCCGAGGTCGTCCTCTCTGTTGAAGTAGCACTTCACACATATCACCTCAGTATGTTCCAAGAGTCCCTCAACAATGCAGCCCTATGTGAAGCCCTCTCCTTACTCCCTTCGTTTCGGAGTGACGCACCTCCTCCGTCATATGCTCTTAAGGTAACATGTGGAGTGGCTCCATAACCGATTAGTCAAAGCACAACCCCTTCAAATAGGCGGCTTGGTGCTGCGTAGAAGCCAGTGGCTCGATTTGTCAAACATGGTAAGCTCACGACCAATTAGTAATGCCCTAACAAGATAATCGAGTAGGTTCGACCCAATACCTACTGTCTCATTATCCCATAGGGAATGCCCATCTCGACAGTATGATATAGTAACAATCTGCGTAAGTACCACATTTGCCGGCTCACATCTCGTGTACGATCTATATAATGTACTTACATAACCTTTTATGAGCAATGAGCATGACCATTGTCAACCAAACTTGATCTTTTCTGTAAACTTATCGCTACACCTTTAGCCTCCTAAGAGCTAAGGGTCTCATGACCCGCTTATGGGTGGTCACTCCACCTTTAGACCCAAGGGGCTAAGGGCCTCCTAAGCACGGTCCATGGCTGGTCACTACACCTTTATCTTCAAGGGCCTAAGGGTCTCATAGCCCGGCCTAGGGCCGATTGCTACGCCTTTAGCACCCTAGAAGCTAAGGGTCTCATAAGCATGGCCTATGGTCGGTCGCTACACCTTTATCCCTAAGGAACTGAGGGGTCTCATAGCCCAGCCTAGGGCCAATCGTTATGCCTTTAGCCCAAAGGAGCTAAAGATCCCACAGCACGGCCCATGGCTACTCCTTATATAGTTAGCCCCAAGGGGCTAAGGTTCTCATATGCACAGCCTATGGCCAGTCACTGCACCTTCATCCCTAAGGGGTTAAGGGTCTCATACCCAGCCCAGAGCAAGTCGCTATTGTTTTAGCCCCTAGGCACTAAGGGTCCCATAGCATGGCCAACGGTTAGTTACTACACCTTTAGCCCCAAATGACTATGGGTCTCATAAGCACAACCCATGGCCGGTAGCTACACCATTAGCCCAAAGGGGATAAGGGTCTCATAGCCCGACCTAGGGCCAGCTGCTACGCCTTCGCCCCCAAGGGGCTAAGGGTCTCAAAGCTCGGCCTACATCTTCCACCCCTAGAGGCCAGGCGTTTCAAGCTGGTGCTCTCTGACTCTTCACTTTACTTAGGGGCTAGAGACTTATAGTCTTAATGAAGAATGGCACAAACGCGTGCATAACATAAAGTCAAATGGCAACTCATCAAACACAGAGGTGGCTAAAAGGAACTTCATTGATACTTTATCAAATACAATCCCAACATTTGGAATACAGATGGATGAAGAGGCACTAAACTTATCGAACTGATTTTTCATTGATGTATCCTTTCATCGTGATCTAATCTAAATTAGTAGTTCTTTTAGAAGAAACAGGAGCCATAGTAGTTGCCGAATCTTCAACTGGTACGTGGACAACTGTATGGACCAATGGGCTTTCTTTTTTGATTCGTCCATGAGTTAAATACCTCATTCAAGAATTGTTTTTGATACAATCTATAGGAATCAATAGAAGAGGCTTTTACTATTTCTTTAT
The DNA here is from genome assembly GCA_029747015.1 of Carnegiea gigantea. Taxonomy (NCBI): domain Eukaryota; kingdom Viridiplantae; phylum Streptophyta; class Magnoliopsida; order Caryophyllales; family Cactaceae; genus Carnegiea; species Carnegiea gigantea. Next base: position 37,273 of record JAKOGI010002650.1, on the reverse strand, counting down.
CATTAAGAGGAATTTCTCTTGTTAAGGCCCTATATAATCAATTGAAACCCCAGATTGAATGGAAAAAGAAGTAGGGAGTAAAAGGGGGAGAATGAAAAGTGGCAACCCTGAGCAGTGGGGTCCTCATCATCACTAGCGTCCTCGCCAAAGTCGTCCAGGGGACGGGTGCTCCCAGAGTTGTCTAAATCTTCATCATGCGACACATCGTACAGAAATACGACTTCATTGGGGTCTTATCCGGCTTGACTGTCGCTGCAGCGGTTCTCAATGTAGCGAACCCACGCCTGGAAGAAGCGGTTCCGCTGAAGGTCTACAGAGGCCAACATTTCTAGGAACTCGCAGAAAAACGAGGCCCCATCCTCCTGACCGCGCTGGGACCCCTCTCCTTGACCACACCGGTACCCCGACAACTCGGCTTTAGTCATGGCCTCCTGGCTAGTGATCTTCTCAGCTTCCAGATGAATGTGAACATCCTCAAACTGGCCTTTTATCTTTTCTTTCTCCTTCGGTGGCTCTTGCTTCTTATTCTACAGCTCTTGCTTCTCTTTCTGCTTCTTCATCTTCTCCCAGTAGCATTTATATTTGGTCATTGAGTCATTAGCCTTATGCTTGCCCTTTTGGAGGCATTGAAAGGGCACGGGAAAAGCACTACATAGATCACAGCCAACCTCAAAGTCAGGAAAGAGAAAGGAGAAGAAAAGGAAAGAAAGACTGAAGAATGCACTACTTACATTAACAACGACAATATGATCCTCGGCCACCCACGACGGATCAAGAGAGGCACGGGAGCGAGCTCCCAATAGCGGCCAAGCCTCTACATAAGTTCTGATTTGACCGGGGAGTCAGCCTCCAGAAAGTTCACAACCCCAGTGAGCCTCTGTAGGGATGATATCACAACTTACTAAGGGCATTGGGGGCAGCTACCTGAGAGTCTGCTGGAGGAGACGGCCCCTTGTTATCACTATATCCCATCTGGCAAGCAAACCCCCTAACACTTCCCTCAGTGAAGATCCCCCAGCCGCCGCAACGTCCAACCCGAATTCTTTGCATCACCAAGGAGTGGGCGCCGAGGTAGCTTGGGCCTCGACGCCTCTTACCATGGGCATTTGTGGATGGCCACCTGAGGAAGACTGAAGGTCATGCTAGGCGGCCTCCCAGACGGTAGTATGATCTTGGGCAGCTATTGAAATAAGCAAGTTAGTAACTAAACACTAAGATTATACATTTTGAGAGTTGGGACATGGAACCAACCTTGTCGACCTGAGGCTCGACACGATGGGGTCGCTCTTCCTCCTAGCGCTAGGCAGCTTCCAAGGTAACCTCAGCAGGGGTGGCGTCCCTAACCCCATAATGGGAAAGCATCACGCGGGCTTGTTCTGCATGGAGGAAAAGAAAGTCGGGTCAGAACCACAGATAAACAGACTACTGGGAAATACAAAGTACCCTTAGAGATTTTTCATGGACAAGGAGGCCAGCTGTTGCGAGGAAGAAGTCATTCTCGAAGTAGGATAATTTGAGGAGCCAGTTGTGAGGCTCCCTATCAGATGATGTAATCTTCCTGCGCACGATATGCTTTCCCATGTCAATTATGCGTGACATGAAGGCAAGGAGGGGCCTCGACCAGTCATCTTCTTGCACATAGTATTGATAGTGCCAGGAGGTAGCCCTATCATTTGCGATTGGCTCTTCGAATGGATTTCGAATTGGCCTCTCATTATACCAATTTGGAACGTCACCCCAACCAGCCGCCCGGTACGCGAAAAGAAATTCGTACTTCCAATTCTTTGGCTTAGACTTCCTTTTTATGGCAATCACAAACCCCTTTCGGTCGTTGAAACTGTACCAACCAGTCTCCCCAGCCTCGTTCGATGCGTTTTACACCATACGCACCAACCCGAACACCCGACCAGTGCAATTTAATCTACATAACTTGCATGTGGTAATAAAAGAGCAGATGTTGTGCTAAGACGTGGGCACTATCTGTATGGGTGCTAATTCATACTTATCCAGGATCTCTAAGATGCCCCTATATAAGAGGAACCTAAGACCGTAGGTGAGGACCGCTCTATAGCATTCGGATCTGTGGGAACGACCTTGTAATCTGTGAGGAGAAGATAATTCTCCTCTAAGGCCAGTCTCTTCAGGAGCCACATTATCTTCGGGTTAGGGAAGTATGAGCTAGGCCCATCGTGGGGGTCTGAGGGCTCGAGTACCCCAGGAAAATGCACCCCTTCTACCATAACTTCCATTGGTGGCTCCTTCTAGAACAGGCCCCTCCTAGCTATAGAGACCAAAGAGTGGGAGCTCGAAGGACGGGCTTTGGCCCTCTACTCTGAGGAACTGGAATTAGTAGAGTAAACTTCTACACGTCGCATGGAAGAATTAGAGGCATTGTGGGAATTACCTTCTGACATGTCGTCAGTGATGAGTTCGGGAATGGTCTTCAGCCTTGCAATGGTCTTAGTCTTTGCCAGCTTTCGTTTCTGAATATTAGACATATAGAAAATGGTAATGTCAATTTCCTACGGATAAACAAACTCCTCCTCAATACTAAGAATACTATAGGAGAGGAATACTCACAACTTGACCTGGAGCGAGGTCTGGGCTCATAGAGGGTCAAGGCATAGGGAATTTGCTTAGGCTCTCTAAGTTAATTCTTTGGAGTGAAAAATGCCATCTCCCGACCATCAATTTTGGCCAAGAGGTTGGGAAATAAGGGGTGACAGGCATCTCCTCAAGGGCCAGCTGTCCGTTCTATGACGGTCCTACTGGATGAACACGATAATGACATAACTTGTTCAATGCTACAAAGATAAGCAAGAGAAAGTGCACAGAAGCACGTACCTACGGGAGTTTGAATGTGGTTGAAGGTTGGAGTTGGTGTTGATGTAGTTTTTTAATGATGTGAAGGAATGAGAGTTGAAGATTCAACAGTGAATTTGAAGGGTAGCTGGAAACTCAAGAAGGGAGCAGGCCTTCTCACTCTTTGGCAAATTTGCTTCTTTCTCTAGGAATGGCAAAGGAATGGATTAGTATGGTTTACCACCTAAACCCTATCCCCTTATATAGAGAAGTATGGGAAGCCAACTGGCACGCTACCGGAGGCAGGGCAAAGCTAGAAGGTCTGCAAAACAATGGCACATGGTAAAAAAAAAAAAAAAGAAAGCAAAAATAAGGAAAACGAAAGGATGAGGCTACGAAGACACCATACTTGGACTCGCAAGAAGGGTAGAGGTCGTATGATATGCTCCACTATAGTTCTAGGTTATTCACTACACCTTTAAACCCTAGGGGCTAAGGTCCCTAAGGCACAACCCTGACCATTCGCTGCACCTTTAGCCCCCTAAGGGCTAAGGTCCCTAAGGCATGGCTGCTAGCTGTTCGCTACACCTTGTGCCCCAAGGGCCTAAGAGCCCTACAAGCATGGCCCATGGCTGGTCATGACACCTTTAGTTCTAAAGGGACTAAGGGCCCTAGAGCACTGCCCATGGACGGTTGCTCTGCCATTAGCCCCTCAAAGGCTCAGGGTCTTGACCCTCAGGTGGTCACTATCTTTGGTACCCTAGGTCATTTGTTAGCCCCCAATGATCACAAGGCATAACTTTAATAAGAATATAAGAGCACCAACTGCAAATAGACCATACAGAAGAAGATTCACTTTGACTGAAATCGTTGGAGAATTATGAGGGGAATATGCAAACGATATTAAAAAAAAAGAGGAAGGAAATGGCAAAGAGGGGGAATAATGTATAAACAACCATTGAAAGGTTGAGGACCATTACTCCTCCTCATCACGAGACGCTGGGGGAGCGTTGCATGATCTAACGCTTTTCTCCTAGCCTCCTACATGCCCCAACACTGCTCCTAGAGCCGCAAGACCAGGCTGTCGACCCGCCAGGATGTGGCTCCTATGAGTCCCCTGCTAGCCCTCGAATATAAAATAGTGCAGCTCAGTTAGCACAGACCTTAAGACCAGGGACCCGAAAATCATGAGCAACCTACTCAAAGTTAAAGCGGTCGAATGTCGGGCATAACTCTTGAATGTTCGCAGGTAGTGGTTGGGGAAGGGGTGCGATACCCCTCAAGTGCTGATTGGTGGCCTCTTATATGCGGAGAGCCTTTTCCTCCGTGTTGAGATAGTATGGGAAAACAATGATTAGGAAATTTTCTAGAAAGCAACATTGATAGCCAACAACCTACCTAAAATCCCTACAACAACTTTATACCGCGTTGGAGGCACCTTAAATTCTATGCACTGTCGTCGGGAATTATGATGCTTTGGGAAAGGCTCATGTGTTAAGTCCCAAACATAGCTGTCCACATGTGGTAGGTATTCACAGCTGCAAAAATGCTCTACTCTATGGTTACCCCACATTCTACCTGCCCACCCCGTTCGAACAGGTGTGCAGGAAAAATGTCAGTGGTTAAATGATTCAATCCAATCTATGGACCCTGATAAGGGCTCCACAACCTCACTTATGGATACCTAATTCACCTAACCCAAAAATTGGATGAAAATCTGGCTAAACGGAATAAGAAAAACGGGTGATGGATCGGGTCTGATTCTCGTCATGGTTCACCCGATCCATCACCCGGCCCGTCACCTGCTTTATATTTGTGTGTATGTTTGTGCATGCATAGAAAATCCTAAATTTTAACAGCCCATCTAGCTGTCCTCACAGTCAATTTATCATATTTGAAACCTCCCCTCGTACATCGCTCAAAGGTTCAGGCCCAGTGCTCTCTCCTCTTTGCTCTCCTCCTTCACTAGCTCACATCCACCAGTACCACTTCACCCCCTCCTAGGCTAGCTTCACGCCATTGGTGTGGCTAAGAGTAAGCTATTTGCTCTTCATTTCTATTGTACATTTCACGTTTCTATAATGATATGCAGTATTAAATCTATTGGTGCTTGTGCCCTCAGAAATTGGTCCTGTATTTTCGTCTTCTCCATCATTAATGTAGTGAGTTGCTGTTCTCCAGTATACAAATGGTAAAGAACAGGACGAGTCAAGTTGGGGCAGCTGGATGTACATGGTGTTGATTTGAGTGGCTTCTACAATGATATGTTTCTTCTCTCAAACTCTTTGATTTGTATATGGTATAGATGTTTATTTTCTTGACAAACACGTAGTATTGTTTCTGACCATGTGTATTGCTGTTATCAAGTATCCATGTGTATTTGTTGACCCTTATTGTAACCACTGTCGTTTAGTTGTTTGGATGGTGGGTACTTTGTATTCATCATAGTTACTACTATTGTTTCTGTGCATTTTAGAAGACTTGCATACTGTTTTGTCCTTATAGATTCATAAGTATCAATTTCTATTAATACATTGGATCCTCTCAGCTTGGTCAAAAACTAAAAGTCCAAATCTATTTCAAACTCAAAATGGTAGAAACCTTTTTCCAAAGTTAGTGATGTTGTGCAGTAGGCAATGGTCATAATATGAATCCAAAGATTTGCTGGAGCATAATTTAACCATTTAAAAAGAAATTAACTTGTTTATTTTTTTTTTTCAGTTTCTAGTAAGTAAGCATTGCCTTTAAATGTCATTCTAACAATAATAAGGTTTTATTCTTATAACTAAAGGTATGCATCAGTTGTTGTCATTCAACTTCATTAAAGAAGTGAAGTTTGATACAACACCCCCCCAAAATAAAGACATTTGCAGTTCTTCATGGATGTTTTGGTGGTATTTTTAAGAACACAATGACAAATAAAATGGGTGACTTGATTGTTAGTTTTTAGTTTTTCTATTTTAGAATTAGGTTCGATTAAGTTTTAGATTTATTTTGTCATATACATTGTTTTTGTTGACTATGCATGTGTGTGAATGTAATTATGAGTATTGGCCTGCAGTTCAGTGAGCCATGATAGGTAATAATATTAATGAGTGTGAACATGCTCATCTTGTCTTGAGCCAAATACAAATCCATCTTGAAGCATCCTAAAACCTTCAATAGCTCAACCTTCCTATGGTCGCCCACCTCTTCATCCAAACTCATTAGCAGAAGATAGGTTTATCAGTCTAGAGCATGATGACACTAGGACACAATCTCGTAAGCCTAGATAGCTTAAATCACCAGTGTGGCACCACTTTTAGAGGGTGATGTTAAATGGGGAGGAAAAGGCTAATTGTTTGCATTGTAATCAAAGGTTGTCCACTACAAGCAAAAATGGCACTTCTCATGTGTTAAATTTTTGATTAAACTGATTCATTGTTGTGCTTACCAAAACATCATAATTTTGATAAACATGTACTGATTTAAAGATACAAGCAATGAACATACCTGGGACATTTAATGAAATCTCACTGAGAATGATTATGCACAAAAAGGGGAGGAAATGATAGATTAGGCTTTGATTCTAGACAAAAATATTTTTATAAGAACATGTAGTTAGCAAATGTCTTTATTTTCATTGTGATAGTTTTAGTTAAAAAATAAGTAAAGGTTTAATAAGAGCTGAAATAAATAACTCAGAACTTAATATCCTGAACTCAGCTTGAGACCTAATTACTCAATATAGAAAGCTTAAAAAGTCCCGCAAAACTTTCATTTGCAAAGCAAAACATGATTCACACAACAGGGTTCCCAAAATTGAGCTAAAACACTAGGGTGCCAGTTTTAATCTATCCTACGTAGTCCTAACAAAACGGCCACAATGTTTTCCACAGAACTCAAATTAAACCAATTCAAAAGGAATTTTGAAGATAATGCAATGATCTCACAACTCACCAAAAATCACAATTTTTTGATGGGCCGATCATTACCAATTTAATTGCAAATTATCCCCTGTTTTCAGTATCTTCACAGCCACATTGTTTTTATTTTCCCCCTTCCTTCCCCATAATTCACATCTAAACTCACTCCTTAAAATCATTAAACAAAACCTCGTTCTTCTCATCACTATATAAAGCCATATTACTTAATTTCAACCCATAATCATCTGCTTCAAATCTTTAATTCTTCTCTTTCGCAAGCCCACTCAAAATACATCCATGATCTTATTTATTTGCATAAATGAGCAAAATAACCCTTTACAATCAATTGAACAAATTCTCATAATCCACTCCTTTTTCAAGAATCACACTATACCATTTTACAAGTTCAAAGACATAAGAAAGATTCATTTCTCAACAAAATATACACAAATAACATGCTTGATATTAAAAGAAACCTAAACCTTGCATAATCATTAAAACCCTAGCTTATGGCAAACTTCAACTCACCTTTAACTCATTCAAAACCACACCAACACCAGCATAATCATTTATGATGGTAAAAATTGCCAAATCAAACACAAAATAATCCATAAATATCACTTAAGCTTAAGCTAGTATGATTATGAACCATCTCAACTCCCACATACTTTCAAGCTTCACCAGCAATTTAAACACCAAAATAACTCTTATTTCTATCAAAACACCATGATCAACAACCAAAAATAACAAAAAAAGAATCAAAACTAACACACAAATCAAAATCAATAAGAACAAGTTTAGGGTGTACTCACTTTGATGCCTAGGAAAGAGGTGCGAGAAGTGGTTGATGAGGGTGGGGGTTAAGAGGGGGTGGTGGCTGAGCTGTGGGTGGTCGATTGGTGGTGGTGGGTTGCTCTGGTGGTGGCTGTGGCAGCAAGAATAGCAGCAAGCAAAGGGGGACAATTGTTGCTATGAAGGAGAGAGAAGGGGGAGATGGGTTTGTGATATTTTTTTTTTCCTTAACTAGGCCAGAAATGCTTATAAAGCAGCTTTCAGTAATTACAAATTAGGCATAATAAAAAGCGATAAGCTAATCAACAACATAACTTATTGGGCCTTATTTGGTCTTATACGGTTTGGGCCCGTTAAGCAAAATATCTCTTTGACATCAATTTTTGCATAGCTCAGGATAAAATATTTGGGTTGTTATGAATAATAATTTAATCTTTTGAAATATTTTATCAGGGCCATCTATCGATTCACCCAAAATGTCATGATAAAAAAACTGAATTGCAAACTGGGGCCCAAACGATTATTGCCCATCGAGATGATTAAATGCGATAAATAAATATGAGAAAATCATCAACATGAGGTAATTAAGTAAACTAACATCCGTTAGGGTTGGGCTATTATAATACATCTGAGGTTGCAAAATCATCAACATGTGTAACCCTTGAAATCATCCCACAATTGTACTGAGAAGCCCATGAAGGTCTATAATCAAAGGTTGTCTCTCGAATTGAAATGTTGACCCTTGACCAAACCAATACTAAGGAGCATGATAGATCCATCAAATTCATAATGGAGTTGACCTAAATTCCAATCTATGTACACTATGGTAGACATGATGGAGTTAATTGGTAAACTGAGAAAACCTACTTTTATAGAGAACCATTCCTTGTTGCTGTGAATAAATAATGCAAGGGAATGTCAAATTTGTAATCATTAGGTTATGTTCCTTGTGTAATGTGCTTGTTATGGTATTTCTTTTGTAGGTGTTTGCAATGGAGCTATGAAGTGGATGGAAATGAACCTAAGCCTTGTGAAGGACGTCACATACATGAGAAAGGGAATGCAGGAGGTGAGAGTGAGGAAAGTGGCTCTGATTATATCCATGAATCAGGGTCAATGTGATTGGTAATCCAATAGTGTCTCTAGATGATGAGGCTAACATTGGCAATAGTGACGATGTCAGAGGGGAGATGCGATTCAAGAAGAGACATGATATACGTAGTGCACAATGCTAGGTGTAGAATGACAGAAGTAAAGGAACAAATAAGAAGCCAAATGATGGAGACAAAGGGACAAAAGGGACATGCATACTTTTTATATCATTTACTTCAATTGTAGTGTGCACATAATAAATTTTTAAATCTACTACACTATCTCTAAGCTGCCCCTATATGACAAACTTCTACTTTCGCTAATGGGATATATGAGGTTTACCTCATTTGTTATTAGATAATATCAAGGTAAATGAGTACATAAAGAGTGGTAAATAGTTTTGGATGGTGTTTTCCTTTTCAAGTCCAGAACTAAGCACAATTTTGGGTGGTGTTTTCCTTGGTGTTCCTAAGATGTCCTTTGGGCGAGTCTTATTTTGTTAGACTCCCTAAGATGTTTACTTTTGCTTAGACAAGTCATTTTTGGCTAAAGCAGCCATATCTTCTGCGCTAAACTTCAAATACTTTCTATGTATGCTTGCTTTAGCTTGCTAAGCTGCATTCATCTTCTTTATGCGACTTCTAATACGTTCATCCAACTTTCTCATCTCCTTAGCCCTTAACTCAGCATCATAGCTCACTTTTAACTTACTTGGAATGGGTAGCAAGTCAACCTGATGTTCAAGGCCCATGATTGGGGATAACCCCAGGGTAGGTCACTAGTATAAATATCCAACTGCATGCATAAGGGATTTGATTAGAGAATGCAAAGGTGTCTCTCTCTCTCCTTTTGCTAGCACAAGCAAGGTATAAACTGTTTTACCTTTGCTTATAGAACTCTCAACTTGTGTTTCACTCAAAAATAAAGCTTTCTTACCAGTGTTCCCATCCCCATCAATTTCGATAGTAGGATTGATTTCACCAGGTGGTAAGGGAGGTAGGGCATAGCTACAGCATTTCACCTTAAGGGAGTAAGCTTTAGGCTTTCCATGGTGAATGACACTCTTATCAAACTTCCATGGTCTCCCTAGTAACACATGACAGGCATCTATGCATAATACATCACAAACTACTTCACCCTTAAAGTTCCCAATGGAAAAGGCCATTAAAGCTTGTCTAGTTACATAAATTTCATTCCTCCTTTTAACCCATTGGAGTGAATAGGGTCATGGGTGTTAAATAGTAGGTCGACTCAATCTTCCAATCAAATGTATGGAGGCAGCATTACCACAACTTTCCCCATCAATAATTAGCTACATATGTTGCCTTGGATGGTACACCGCGATTGAAAGATGTCTTCTTTCTAGTCTTCCTCCTTAGAACCCTCCATGGTCTCTACGATTCCCCTAAGCATAAGAATTTCTCTCACATCAAGAGCAACGACAGCTGTTTTTTCCTATTTTCTTCGCCTTCCTTAGTGGTTTCCAAGTAACTCTAATTAATCTCTTCGATCTATTTAATGGTGAGTGCTCTTTTGTTTGGATAGTCATCTTAGAACTATCCATAGGCTTGGCATTTAAAGCATCTTTTACCATCAAGCTTCTTTGAAAACTCTTTGATAATGCCCTTCTCCTTATCTTTGGTTTTGTCTTGGTCAGGCAAGGCCCCAGCCTTAGGGGCATAATAGAGCGTACTTAAGGATTACGCCATGAGTAAGAACTAGAGGAAGGCCTTTTGTTCTTATAATGTTTCTTCACTTTGATGAACAATTTACACACATCTTTTAATGTCCAATAAGGTTATAATGCAACCTTTTCTACGATGTTGGGATCAAGCCCTCTTAGAAACCTAGCCATTGTATGCTCGGTTTCCTCCTCTAAGCCACTTCTGATTTGGAGTTGCTCAAACTCCCGTCTGTACTCTTGAACACTTATGCATCCTTGAGTCAAGGACATGACCTTAAGATAACAATTATGCCTGTAATTATCAGGGAGAGACCATCTATGCATTAGTTTCTTGACTTTAGACCATGTTTCCATCTGAGACTTGCCTTCTTTGTTTCTTTGCCTTTTGATGTTTTTAAACCAAAGAGAAGCATATTTTTGTAGTTTAAGGACAGAAACCTTAAAGGCCTTCTCCTTAGAATATTCTTTGGTCTCAAAGGATAAGGTCGACTTATGGTGGGCCATTGTGAGAGAAAGGCAGCACGAGCCTGTTTTCGACTGGTGCAGGTTCAAGGAGTTTATCAAGGATCACTTCTATCCCGTCTCCCTCCAGGAAGCCAAAGAGAACGAGTTCATGCAGTTACAGCAAGGAAACATGAGCGTACTGGAGTATGCCTCGAAGTTTATGGAGCTCTCCCGTTTCACCTTAGCCTTTGTAGCTGATGAGAAGCTTCAGATGAACCAGTTATCATTAAGGAAAGGATGTCGGTACACCAGCACACCTCCTACGTGGACCTGTACGATACTGCGGTCAACATAGAAATATATATTCTGGTGGAGTAACATGAAGCAAAAAGTAGCTGACTATGTAGCAATCGCTTAACCTGTTAGAGGGTGAAGATCGAACATCAACCACCAGCGGAACTTCTGCAATCGCTGGACGTCCCTAAGGAAAAGTGGGATTCAGTGTTCATGGATTTTGTGGTACGCTTACTATTAACTCAAAGAAAGAACAATGCAATTTGGGTAATAGTAGATCGACTCATAAAAACGACGCATTTTATAGCCATGAGGAACACTTGGACCCTCGACTAGTAAGCCCGAGCGTACCTCGAGGAAATAGTGCAACTACACAGAGTACCCAGTTCTATAGTGTCAGATCGGGACACCAGATTCCAGTTAGGGTTCTGGCAGAAGCTACATAAGGCATTTAGGATGCTACTATGCTTTAGCACTACCTTTCCCCCAGATACGGACGGGCAAACTAAATGCACCATTCAGACACTCGAAGATATTCTGAGGGCTTGTGCCCAGGATTTCAAGAAAGCGTGAGATCAGCAGCTGGCATTGATCGAGTTCTCCTACAACAATAGCTACCATGCAAGTATTAGAATGGCCTCGTGTGAGGCACTGTATAGGAGGAGGTGTAGAACTCCGCTCTGTTGGCAGGAGATCGATGAAGCTCTCACTATTAGCCCGGAATTAATCTAAGCCATCAATAATAAGATTCAGGTGATCTAAGAATGGGTGAAAGCTGCTCAGAGCCGCCAGAAAATCTACGCCGACCGAAGGGAGTCGTGAGATTTGATATGACAGGAAAACTAAGGCCGAGGTACATCGGGCTGTACCCAGTTATACAAAGAGTTAGGGAGCTAGCATATCGGTTAGAATTACCGTCTAAACTTCCAAGAGTAGACAACGTGTTCCATGTGTCACAACTATGGAAGTACATCCCAGATCCCTCTCATATAATCGAGCATGATCCTATACAGCTCCAGGAAAACCTGTCAAATAAGGAGCAGCCACTTTAGATCCTAGATCGGCTAGAAAAACACCTTCGCGTGAAGACGGTGCCCTTGGTCAAGGTTCTCTGGGCCAATCACGAGATGGCAGAAGCAACCTGGGAACCAGAGCAAGAGATGCGAGATAAATACCCTCACTTGTTTCTATAGCCAGGTGCGTACAAGTTTTAAGGATGAAACTTTCCTAAGAGGGGTAGCATGTAAAACCTTAGAAAACTTCATTCTTATAAACCAGTGCACCCGTGTGGGTTTTTGAAGTTTCGAGGACGAAAGTCTCCTAAGAGGGGTAGTATGTAGAATTCCAGAAATTTAAGTTTCGTTTTTGGATTATTGATGATGTGGGTTGATGTAAAACTATGACCTAAATCAAGCCAAGGTGAAAAAGGAAATGAATTTCATTTTATGATCTCTGTTTGTATTTTTGTTTAAAAAGAAATTTATTTGTGATTTCCACCCTTCTTTTGTTTAAACTTTAATTGGCTGTTTAAAGCCCCCTTGTTTAAAAATTTACTTAGTAATTATTTATTTTCTACCCATTTAAATAAAAAAAAGAGAAGTTTGAATTTGGAAAATTCCTACCCAAAGCTTTCCCCCCAACACTGAAACCCTAAAGCCCCCATAACAGCCACCGTCACTAGATGCACCGATCACCCCTTCCTTGTGGTTCGCTTTGGAATCTGGAGTAAGAGGCAAAACATCTTTCATTCGAAAACCGACTCAATGTGCTGAGCAGTAGGCCCAAGTTAGTAACCGAGTTCGTAATTTGTACGGATTCCAGGTGACAATCATGCCCTAACCCTTCCCCGAAGTTGTTTGGAAAATGTGTTTGATGAACATGGTAAGAGTTACCTTGAATGTCGATTTTATGAATTCATGGAATGTACTTATTAAACATACTACATAGTTGGTTAAACTATTTTTCGATGTCAGCGAACTTGAATGTTAAAGTGATTATGATGGAAATGAAAGTATGTGGCCTACGGAAATACTTTGGGAGTTGGGTTGAATCTAAATGAACTATGCATGTCCCAACATGGTATAAGTAAACGTTGTCATAGGTGAGGCTGCGAATTCTGCTATGTTGCTAAAGGCCATTAGCCCTCCCCGGGTAAAAGTGCATGCATGTGAGCGGCCATGTGCCCTGTTGGGACATGGGCCAGGTTAGCGGTAACCATCCATGTTGATGGTAGGCCAGAAAATGGTTAAGCGGTAACTGTCCAAATCGGCGGTAGGTCACGATTAAATTAAGCGGCTGCGTTAAACCCAAGTGCAGGCCATGAGACCCAGTGTGATCGCTCACCTTTAAAACCTGAATGTTATAATTGGAATGAATGTATGTGTGCATCACTAAGAACATATAAGTTTGGTCTTGTTGTCTCTCCTACCCCTAAAATGTTTTAAAAATAAATTTGTGTGCATTGTTTAACTATTAGAGATGATTATTATTGCGTTCATCTCATTTTTGTTTTGTAAAATGTTTTGTTTTAAGGTGAACTAATTGCACATCGGATTAGGGAACCAAAATTACAGCGAGGCCCCAACGGTTAAGCTAAAAGATGCACCAAGTAGTTGTTTTAGAGAAGAGTTTTCTATTGAATGTTGTTCCAGTTTAGTAGTTGCTTACCAGTAGTTCAAACCTTTTACGCCGAAGTCTTATTGAAAATACTTTTACATTAAAATTATTTGGTACATAGCCTGGTATTTCCAAGAAAGAAATACGGCGTTAACAACCCAGTTACATTCCACTACCATATAGGTTATTAATTAGTAATAAAGAAATGAATTAGAAATTCAGGGTGTTACAAAAGTGGTATTAGAGCCCAGGTATCGGAGTGTGAGTGTGGGACGCATTGAAAGGAAGCATGTTTGTATGTGTTTATCAAATTATTTGTAGTCATGCATGTAATGTTGACCTATTAATATCTAGGATGAACCCGACTCGCCACTGTGGATATATGGGGCGACGTTGCCGCTAGGAGAGGATGAGGAAGATGCCTGGAGCTAGCCTAGAAAACCACTTAGAGCAAATCGATACCTTTTTGCAGGAGAGATTGAATGAAATCCCGAATGACTACTTGAGATTTGGCCATAATCAAGCCTTGGTCTTCCTTAAACCCTCTTTCCTGACCCGCTGTGGCATTACTGGGCTAGGGAGTTACACCCTTAGAACAGGCGATATCACTTCGCTGAAGGGTGCTGCCTGTGTGAGTGGGAGACTATGGGGATTACTATGGATGGATTGGTGGACTACCTTATAGACATAGGTCCCTACGATGAGCCTCCTACCCCTAATACTGAGGATGACCCCTCCACCACCACCACCAGAGGAGGATACCGAGGATGATGAGTCTGTTGGGGAGAACAAGCTTAGGGGCAGTGAGAATGAGCTGGAGACAGAACCCATTGCAGGGGGAGACCCTAGAGGAGAACCTTCCGTTAAGTATGAACCCAAGGAAGACTAAGGGGGTGCGGAACCCTCAGCTGAGTATGAACTCGAAGAAGACCTAATGGGGGAAGAAGACCCTAAGGAAGATCCAGAGGAAGACCTCATGGAGGAACCTTTAGAAGAGAGTGGGCCCAAGGAGGACCCCATATTGGGAGAAGACCCCGAGGAAGAACCTAAGGAAAAGCCCCTAGAGGATGAAGGACCTGAGGAGGACCACTTAGAGAGCGAGGACCTGAAGAGGAGCTACTGATGGATGAAGCTCGAGAGGAAGGCCTATGCGAAGAGCGACCCTAGCCTGAAGTCAACTGCTGGAAGCGGGGTAGATGTGGACGAATGTGTAGTGGTACCTACCCACCGGACACCCCTGACCAGTAGAAGCTCATGGTGATTAAAAGTTTTACTTTCCAGGACAATGCTATCCTTGTTAGTTATCTTTTTGTATTCTGTTAATCCACGGTGGGCTAATAAAGTTACTGATTATTATGTAATGAAGAGTATTAGTATGGAACACCTATGTTTTTTTTTTTCTAAGCAATGAAATCTTTTGAGTTATCTCAATGTCAGTGTTTATTAATTGTGAATTATGTGAAATAAATGAACGTGTGCCTACATCAGATGTAATGTGTGGAGCATATGATGCAGTGGTTGGGCCATGTGGATGTGGCAATGATGATATGAGTAAGAAACCTATGTTAAATGTTGCATGATACACTAGTACATGATGTTTTACTGAAATATAGTAGTACGTAGGTCATGAATTATTCGGGGAGAAACTAAACCCAATTTACTTCTCGAACAATGGCGAGAAACAATGACGAATCTCAAATCGGACCTCACCTCGTAATAAGAGTCCCTGTAAACTCGGGAGTTCCCATGTCGAGCTTCAGGGAAGGACTGGAAGCTCTACGCCCTAGGAATGGGAATGGGTCTCGCAGTTAGGTGGATGAAACCAACCCACCCACTGGAACAGACCTTACCAACCTCCTACAACTGGAGCTACTGTAGAAGCAAAAAGAGTAGCTACAACGCCAGAACAAACAACTGCAGAAGCTGATGGAGGTCAAGGAGAGGAAGGTCAAGGAGGATAACTCCTATATGTTCAAGAGGTTCGCGAGTTACAACCCACCTATCTATGATGGCACCCCCCAAAAACCTTTAAGGACTAGATTAGGGGCATGCAAAAGCGATTCGACGCACTTCAATGCCCGAAAGAGTGAAAGGAGGGCTTTGCGGTATTCTATCTGAAGAATAAGGCCAACCTATGGTGGGCCATAGTGAGAGAAAGGCAGCATGAGCTTGGTTTCAACTGGAGCAGGTTCAAGGGGCTAATCAAGGATCATTTTGTCCCGTCTCCCTCCAGAAAGCCAAAGAGAATGAGTTCATGTAGTTACAGCAAGAAAGCATGAGCATACTAAAGTATGCCTTGAAGTTTATGGAGCTCTCCCGTTTCACCCCGGCCTTCATAGCTGACGAGAAGCTTAAGATTAACCAGTTCTAAGCTGGACTTAACCCTACCATTAAGGAAAGGATGTTGGTACGCTAGTACACCTCCTACATGGACCTGTACGACACTGCGGTCAACGTAGAAAAGGCGATGAAGGAAGGAAGTAGTTACTTCAACGAGCAGCATGGACTTAAGAGGAAGGGGGATCACTGGGGAAACTTTCAACCGCAAGAGCAGTACAAGAGGCCTCCTGGGAATCATTACTCCAACAACAACGCGTGTGGAGGCCAACACCCCAATGCGTGGCCTAAGATGACCTGCTACTCTTGCGGGGAGTTAGGACGCTACACTCGGGAGTGTCGTTCAGCTGAGAGGTGTTTCAATGTGAAAGCCCTCAATACTAGATTCGGGGTTGCCTACATCCCCCACCTCCAGTCGGCTAAGGTCAGGGGGATAGGGACAGCAGCCCTAGTAGCATTATCAGAATAGGGGTGGGCAGGCTGCCAACCCTGACCAGCCAAGCCTGGGACCTCAGCAGATTCAGGCCTAACCCGCAACCAACCACCCCAAAGCAATGGGGCCAGGTCTACCTAATGCGAAAGGAGGAAGCGGAGGATGCTCTAAACGTCATAACGGGTACATTTTCTGTCCAACCCTAAAATTTGATTCGGGTGCTGCGCGGTCTTTTATTTCTGTTAAACTGGTTGAGATATTACGACTAGTTCCGACCCGTAAATCCTCTCTACTGTCTGTGATTCTTCCTAGTGAGAAGATTGTACGGTGTGAGGAGCTGTATGAGGACTGCCCTATTCAAATGTACGAACATGAGTTCTTGGCTGACCTATATAAGTTCGAGTTGACTGACTTTGGGGTCATCTTGAAGTTGGATTGGTTAGCCAAATATCAGGCTTAGATAGACTGTCCAAAACAAAGAATCACCCTAAGGGAACCTAATAGGAGGAAGTAGTCCTTAAAGACAAAGGACCTAGACAGGGAGTAAAGCTAGTTTTCGTGATGAAAGCCCGCAAGTTGTTAAACAGAGGCTGCGAGGGATTCTTAGGTAAAGTAGCAAAAATCGAGGGTACCAGATCCTCTCTTGAAGCCATTCCAGTAGTAAGGGAATTCCAAGATGTATTTTCAGAGGAGATCTCAGTATGCCACCCCTTAGAGAAGTAGACTTCTATATTGATATGATACCCGAAGCCACCCCCATCTCCAAGGTACCTTATTGTATGGCGCTGGCAGAACTTAAGGAGTTAAAGGCATAGATGGATGAGCTGTTGGAGAAGGGGTATATTTGGCCTAGTACATCTTCATGGGGAGCCTTGGTGTTGTTTGTAAAGAAGAAGGATGGGACCTTGAGGTTGTGCATAGATTATAGGGAACTGAACAAGATAACGTTCAAGAATCGTTACCCTTTGCCCAAAATAGACGACCTCTTCAACCAGCTTAAACGTGCGGGGACTTTCTCCAAGACAGACCTTCGTTCAGCGTACCACCAACTCTGAATCAAGGATAAAGACATACCTAAGACTGCCTTCTGTACCCGATACGGACACTACGAGTTCCGTGATGCCCTTTAGGCTCACTAATGGCCCGACAACATTCATAAATCTCATGAATAGGGTCTCCAAACCCTACTTGAACCAGTTTGTGGTGGTATTTATCGATGACATACTTATTTACTCGAGGACTCCAGAGGAGCATACCCACCATTTGAGGACCGTTCTAGAAGTATTAAGGAAGAATGAACTGTGTGCTAAGTTTACAAAGTGTGAATTCTGGTTGAGTAAGGTGGAATTTTTGGGACATGTAGTATCTAACGATGGAGTGTCTGTGGACCCCCAAAAGATAGAGGCTGTAACAAACTGGCCCAAACCTAAGAACCCAATAGAAGTGAGGCATTTCTTGGGTTTGGCGGGGTACTATTGCAGGTTTGTGTAAAACTTCTTAAAGATCACCACCCCGCTCAACAACTTGATCAGAAAGGTCGCTAAGTATGAACGGACGGAGCATTACGAAGAAGCATTCCAAGAGCTTGAGAAAAGACTGATGAGTGCGCCGATACGGGCTTTACCCACCACCGGTAAAGACTTTGTGGTGTATACCGATGCACCTAGGAGTGGGTTGGGATGCATGCTGATGTAGGAGGACCGTATGCATCACAACAACTGAAGACTCATGAGAGGAACTACCCAACTCATGACTTAGAGTTAGCGGCAGTGGTGTTCGCACTTAAGATCTGGCGGCATTATTTGTACAGAGTACACTGCGAGGTTTTCACCGACCATCAAAGCCTGAAGTACCTCTTCTCGTAAAAAGACTTGAACCTATGGCAGACAAGGTGACTGGAGTTCCTGAAGGACTATGATGTCCATTTCCAGTACCACCCGGGCAAAGCTAATGTAGTGGCTGACGCATTGAGTCGCCGACTATACCCGATACTGAACTGCTTGCTAACACTACCAGGTAAGTTGTGTGATGAATTCCAAAAGCTGGAGCTCAATGTAATCACCCCGGAGACCATCTTATGTTGTGCGCCTTAGAAGCACAACCGACACCCATAGAGGAAATTCGAGTAGCACAGGCTACAAACCCTTAATTAGAACGAATCAGGGAAGAGATATTAGTGAGGAAAGCACCCGAATTCGTGATCCATGAGGATGGCACCATACAGTTCCATAACCGAGCGTGTGTTCCCACAGTAGAGGCACTTAAGAGGAAAATTCTGGATGAGGGCCACAATACTCCACACTCTGTGCACGACTGGACGTCCCTGAGTGAAAGTGGGATTCAGTGTCCATAGATTTTATGGTAGGCTTACCATTTACTCAAAGAAAGAACAATGTAATTTGGGTAATAGTGGATTGACTCACAAAAACTGCGCATTTTATAGCATTGAGGAACACTTGGACCCTGGATCAGTTAGCTCAAGCATACCTCGACGAAATAGTACGACTACACGGAGCACCCAGTTCTATAGTGTCGGATTGGGACGCCGGATTCTAGTCAAGGTTCTGATAGAAGCTACATGAGGCATTTGACATGCTACTATGCTTTAGCACTGCCTTTCACCCAGCTACGGACGGGCAAACGGAACACACTATTCAGACACTGGAAGATATGCTAAGGGCTTGTGCCGTGGATTTCAAGAAAGTGGGGTATGAGCAGCTAGCGCTGATCGAGTTCTCCTATAACAATAGCTACCACTTAAGTGTTAGAATGACCCTGTATGAGCCACTGTATGGGAGGAGGTGCAGAACTCCGCTCTATTGGCAGGATATCAATGAAGCTCTTACTATTAGGCCGGAATTAATCCAAGGTACCACTGATAAGATTGGAAGGATCCAAGAACAGATGAAAGCCGCCAGAAAAGCTACGCTGACCGAAGACGTAGGCCCCTCGAATTCCAAGTAGGAGATCAAGTGTTTCTCTGAGTTTCTCCAAGGGAGTCGCGAGATTTGATATCATAGGAAAACTTAGCCTGAGGTACATCTGGCTATACCCAGTTATACAAAGAGTTGGGGAGGTGGCATATTGGTTAGAATTACCATCTGAACTTACCAAGAGTACACAACGTGTTCCATGTGTCATAGATACGGAAGTACATCCCATATCGCTCTCATATAATCGTGTCTGATCCTATACAGCTTCAGGAAAACCTGTCGTATGAGGAGCAGCCAGTGCAGATCCTGGATCGGCTAGAAAAACACCTTTGTAGGAAGACGGTGCCCTTGGTCAAGGTTCTCTGGGCCAATCACGAGATGCCAGAAGCAACCTGGGAACCAGAGCAGGAGATGCGAGACAAATACCCTCACTTGTTTCTATAACCATGTGCGTACAAGTTTCGAGGATAAAACTTTCCTAAGACGGGTAGTATGTAAAACCTCAGAAAACTTCATTCTTGTAAACCAGTGAACTCGTATACGTTTTTGAAGTTTTGAGGACGAAGCTTTCCTAAGAGGGGTAGTTTGTAGAACCTCGAAAATTTAAGTTTCGTTTTTAGATTATTGATGATGTGGGCTGATGTAAAACTCTAACCTAAATCAAGCCAAGGTGAAAAAGGAAATGAATTTCATTTTATGATCTCTGTTTTTATTTTTGTTAAAAAGAAATTTATTTGTGATTTTCGCGCTTCTTTTGTTTAAACTTTAATTGGGTGTTCAAACCCTTTTTGTTTAAAAATTTATTTAGTAATTATTTGTTTTCTTCCCATTTAAATAGAAAAAAGAGAAAGTTTGAATTTGAAAAATTCCCACCTAAAGTTTCCCCCCAACGCTGAAACCCTAAAGCCCCCATAACCGCTGGCCATCCAAACCTTAGCAGCAAACACCCCCCTACGCCTAGTGGCAGCCGGCCAAAACCCCCCACCTTCTCTCATGTCCTCTCTCTCTCTCTCTCTCTCTCTCTCTCTCTCTCTCTCTCTTGTTCCCTCTCGCTCTGTTGCTCTATCTCTCTCTCTCCCCCCCTCTTTCTCCCTCACCGTACCCCTCCTATTGCTGCACCGCCAGCCACCAGTGCTGCCCAGTCTGCCGACGCAACCAACAACCGCCGTCGCTAGGCGCACCAGCCGCCCTTCCTTGTGGTTCACTTTGGAATCTGTAGTAAGAAGCAAAACATCTTTCATTCGAAAACTAATTCATGGTGTTGAGCAGTAGGCCTAAGTCAGTAACTAAGCCCATAATTTGTACGCATTACAGGTAAGAATCATGCCCTAACCCTTCCCCGAAGTTATTTGGAAAATATGTGTGATGAACATGGTAAGAGTTTCCTTGAATGTCGATTTTATGAATTCATGGAATACACCGATTGAACATACTGCATAGTTGGTTGAACTGCTTTTCTATGTCAAAGAGCTTGAATGTTGAAGTGATTGCGATGGAAATGAAAGTATGTGGGATATAGAAATACTTTGGGGGTTGGGTTGAATCTAAATGAACTGTGCATGTCAACTTGACATTTAAAGTGAGAAAGCTTGGTTGTATAAGTAAATGTTGTCATGGGTGAGGCTGCGAATTCTATTATGTTGCTGAAGGCTACTAGCCTTCCCTGGATAAAAGTGTATGCATGTGAGCGGCCACGTGCCCTGTTGGGATGTGGGCCAGGTTAGTGGTAACCGTCCATGTTGATGGTAGGACAGGAAATGGTTAAGCGGTAACCGTCCAAATCGACGGTAGGCCATGATTAAGTTAAGCGGCTACGTTAAACCCAAGCGCAGGCCATGAGACATAGTAGGGTCACTCACCCTTAAAACTTGAATGTTATAATTTGAACGTGGAATGTATGTGTGCATCACTAAGAACATGTAAGTGTGGTCTTGTTATCTCCCCTACCCCTAAAATGTTTAAAAATGAATTTGTGTGCATAGTTTGGCTGTTAGGGTGTTGTTGTTGAGTTTATCTCAATTTTTTTTTTTTGTAAAATATTTTGTTTTCAGGTAAACTAATTGCACATGGGATTAGGGAGCTAAAATTAGAGTGAGACCCCAATGCTTAAGCTGAAAGATGCACCAAGTAGTTGTTTTAGATAAGACCTTTGTATTGAATATTGTTCCAGTTTTGTAGTTGCTTAATAGTAGTTGAAACCTTTTACGCTGAAGTCTTATTGAAAAACTTTTGCATTAAAATTATTTGGTACACAGCCTGGTATTTCCAAGAAAGAAATACGGTGGTAACAACCCAGTTAGGTTCCACTTCTATATAAGTCAGTGGATGGAGAGCCCATGGGTAGTCACCTAGCGAGGCAAAGATATTGCATGTGGACCCCCGGTCAAGAGGACTTGTAAGTCGGTCGGTTAGTGAGGCACAACAAGGACATTGTGTGCTTCAAGTAAGGGTGATTGTAACACCTCGAGTGTGGCTTAAAAGGTTTGAAATGACTACTTATACCACCAAAGGTGCACCTTTCTTTTCGGTAAGCCCACTTTTAAGAACTTCATAGTTAAGCGTGCTTGCTGAGGAGCAATCTTGAGATGGGTGACCTCCTGGGATGTTTCCCAGGCAGCATGTGAGCGAGGACGAAACACACTGAAAAGACTCGTGGTGATTTATAGGGCCAGTCGATGATCCTTGAAGTCATTCCTAGTAACAGCTTGTGCCTCGATAGGGGCTCGAGGAATTACAATTCGACTGTCAAGATTGCATGATTTAGTTTGGGTCAAATCTGAATGCATGATAATGAGAGTTGTAGATCCGTTCATACAATTATTGAGTATATTCTGACTTATAATGGGTTTGCATGTCAATTTAGTAACAGTTGTATTGCTTGGCTGATCGATTTGGTCGATTGTGATATCGAATCCAGACTGAAATTGGTTACTTAATGAGGTTTGAGGTTGAAAGATTGAGTTGGATTTTAAGGATTTTATGGGAGGTGCCGTGAGCAAGGATCCTTGGCTATCAATTAATTAGTAACATTGCAAATTATACGCATAGGTGTGAAACTATGCAGATTCTGCTGAACTAAAAATAGCTTGCGGTATCTGTTGGCCTTTAGCCCTCTATTGCGACGAAACTATTGTATGTTAATTGTGTGAATTTAGAATAAAATTGAAAGGGTCATAAGAGAATTGCATGCCCTGTACCTACCTAGCTCGAGGTACTTTAGGCAAATCCTAATTACTCGTTGATTACATCCCTGTCATAATTGATGAAATACCTGTAATATAGACAATGTTTGATAAGTAATTCGACTTTTAAAGATCCCTTGATTGCTTTCAGATGCTATTCAAGTGAGCTGCTGAGTTGGAATACGTTTTGAATAACGAATAAATATGTTTGTGATGTGCTTAAAGGCCTGTGTCGATAAGTTTGTAACTGATTTGCTTTATACGGAAACTGTTCTGAGATATATGGTTAAGAGTGACTATTAGACCATTCATTTGATAAGACTGAGTCGTAAT
This sequence comes from Carnegiea gigantea, assembly GCA_029747015.1. NCBI lineage: Eukaryota > Viridiplantae > Streptophyta > Magnoliopsida > Caryophyllales > Cactaceae > Carnegiea > Carnegiea gigantea. The sequence goes on along the minus strand of JAKOGI010002650.1, from coordinate 14,426 downwards.
TAGATCTTACAAGCTCTTTTATAACTTATTTGATGCTTCACGTGACTGCATAGAGTCTTACGTTATATAGGAATTGTTTTGCATCTAAAACATTGAGAAATCAAGGTGTTTATACATAATTGCATCTATTAGCTTTTAAAACAGGTTTTAATGTCACATTCCTTGATGAGTGAATGGTCATATGGTTGTTAACTTGTTTATAAGCGTACTTTGCCAAATGAGTGGTTTTATGCTTTCAAAAGTGACTTGAGTTCATTAAGGCACTTTAGTCGTCTTGAGAATGAAAATGCCATTGTTTGTGATACAATGAGAATTTTGATGCAAGCATATTTAAAATGGGAAGCATCTGAAATGTTTTAGGCTACGAAAATGGTGCTAAATTTTTAGACCCAGAAGTGGTCTTATGCATCTAAAATGTTTGGACACAGAAGTGGGAAGCCTAGAAAACCCTGACGGGGTAATGGTCTACTGATTATATGAATCTCCCGGGATAATATGAAAGGCGAGTGTAGATCTCCCCTAAGGCGAGTGTAGATCTTCCCTGAGTAGCACAAATATGAAATTTGATACCCTATTAAATGATTTCGTACTTGTTATGTGATGCAAACTCCTCATCCGAGGAGCATGCTAATGCTAAGATTCGGAAAAGTACATGTCCTCTTAAAAAGAGCTTTCATTGAATTCCAAATTATTTGCCAGTAAATAACAAATGTTTTAGGAAGACTTTCTTTGGTTTAAGCGACAGTTCTTGTCCTTTTTGCGTTAATCCCAATTTCTTACTAAAAAGATTCCGACTTGGTGATTTTAATTAAACTCCTTAACGATAGATGTTTATGTTTTAATTAAGTGCTCCACTGCTCCTAATACCTGAATTATTACATGAGTCAGTTTACTAATGAGTCTTATGTACGCATTACGTCATATTAAAGATTCTGACTCTTGGGCACGGAATGAAAAAAGGCTCGGGGTAGCATTCAATTCGGACGGTTATTGGGTTAATAGCCAACACGAGAGACTTTATACGTTATTATGTAATATTAACTATCAAATTGGGTGTGTCTCCTACTTAAAAGTATTATATACAACTGTTTTGTTTTCTTGTGGTTGGGAATCATTCATTAGGCGTGTGGTAACTCATCCCCTCTTTATTCCCCTTTCCCCCAGGTTCTTGGAAGGATAGGTAGATATCAGTTCGTGTAAGCCGAGATGGAGTCTTCCTTTTACTCTGGAAAAAGAGTTATATATTTTAGTATGTGGGTTTATGAGTTTAGTATCAAATCATGATGTATTTCTAAGTTCTTGAGCTTATGTAAGTTAAGTATTATAATTAATGTATTGCATATTGACTAGAAGTCGCTCTGAATGGTCATGTGAGCCAACTATCATATTAGTCAGTTGTCTTTTCTGAGTTAAATTTAGTGCTTTTTGGGATACAAACCCCAATGCTCCGAATGTGTGATCCGTTGAGCTGTATCTCTTCTCTCCTTCTTTATTGTTGAACTTTATACTTGGTGTACTCCTGGCGTGTGGCCCATGGAGTTACTGTCTCCGACGTGTAGTTGTTAAGGATATAGACATGTCTTTTATGCTTTTATTTATTAGAAGGACCCAACATAAGGCTTTGATCATAGGATATGGCCCATTTTTAGACAAAAGTCTGTCCGTTTCGTTCCACAATCTAAGAAATTCTTAACATTACTAGCCTTTGTGTCACACCCCGATCTCACCGGGTCGTGTTCCACACCACAGTCTTTCCTTGGGAAAGATTGTTAAGGAAACTTGCTTAACCAACTTGAAACATAACCTATTGGGACTTAACAGTCAGAACTTAAGAAAACTTACATAGCATATGTGTCACAATTACAGAACTAGGCTTTGGACTTAACGTTAGGCCAGGAGAGTTAGCATTTTCTTAGTTCCTGGAGCGAAACGGACAGAGTTTCCCCTAAAAACTGAGCATTTCCCCAGGCCTAAGCCTTACATTAAGATCCCTGAATTGCATAAAAGTACAAAAGAATACCAAAAACTCAACGGCTACACGCCGGAGTCCACAACTCTACGGGCCACACGCCCGGAGTGCACAGAGCCGTTCTAATGTTCATAAACCTTACAAAAAGATGATTAATTACATAACCTTACAATCATAATCGACATTACATAACGATATCATAAACACAGCAATACAGTCCAAGCAAGTCCACTCTGGGCGTTCCATGCATCAGTCACATACCTGTGGATCTGGGAAAAAGGGGAAAAGTAATGGAAATGAGCAACCACCGCTCAGTGAGTAAACCCTCTCTCCCAAACATACTTAAAATACATATTAACTTACGAAAGCCTTTTACAATTCATTTTAGTTGAAGAGCTTTCACATAATACATCATATTCAAACCATAAACCGAGCGAAAGAATAGTCATACCAAAAAGCTTAACTTTAGAAGAAACCATAATGCATTGACTTAACATAATAAAGCTACGTAAACCCAGAAACATAGCATAAAAGGGGTTTTACGCCTAAGTTTCACTTACCGAAAATCATACATAGTAACTTATTCACATAAATGAGGAGACTAGACTCTTAGAGGTACTTTGTTACTGCCATCCCGAGTCGGCCAAAATCGAGCGGCAACATGCGCCTATCCGGACAGACATCATACTATGCTGAGACATAATTTTCATAGTTAGACTTCAGGCGGGAATCAAACCATCATCGCTGAATCTATCATAACATAACTTATGTGATACCAAGCGGGAACTAAGCCACCATCCCTGGGTCTCAGACCTAAGCTTAAAGTTTCTAGAGTAGCTCCTCCATGTATACATAACATAACATAATCATTTGTACACAGTCATACTTATACTTATTCATATATATGTCTTAGGAACTTATAACATTCATACACATACATACTTAGCAAACGACATGCTTGTACTTATTCATATGCATGTTTTATGAACTTATAACATGAAAACATAATCCTCTTGCAACTTTAGCTTTTAGGTAAACAACAAAAAGAAAAGGCCTCTTAAAAACATGGTGAGTATACTAACTCACGATTCAAAACTTGGGTAGTTACTAGCATGCACTCCAAAGCTAGGATTCGCAAATAATCACCTTCAGTTGCACTTTTTACGCTCATTTCAATCTTTCAAACGTGAAAGGATGAACATGATACAAGCCACATTTGCTGACTCATAAATTGATTTCGTGAATAGCTTAAACGCTTTTCATAATCGTAATAAATTTGCTAACATGTAAACTAGCTTCGTAAAATATGTTTACTAATTCGTAAAACGACTTCGTTTCTAACTTAAAAGCTTCATATAAACGTAATTAGTTTGCTAAATTGTAAAACGATTTCGTTTTCAACTTAGAAGCTTCTTAATAATGTAATACGTTTGTTAAATAACGTAATACGTTTGTTAGTTTGTAAAACAACTTCGTTTTAAACTTATAAGCTTCTTATAAATGAAATAAGATTTGTTAACACGTAAATCGGCTTCATAAATAACTTAAAAACTTCTTACAAATGTAAAAGGTTTACTAAATCGTAAAACGACTTAGTTTCTAACTTAAATGCTTCGTATAAATGTAATTAGTTTGCTAAATCGTAAAACGATTTCATTTTCAACTTAAAAACTTCTTATAAACGTAAATCGATTGCTAACTCATAAAACGACTTCACTTTTTAGCTAAAAAGCTTCTTTTAAACGTAATATGTTTGCTAATCGTAGACCGAAACCCGTTTGAGACATAACGTGCTTAGTTAATGTTTAATTCAAACTAAGTTCGAAATCGAAACCCATTTTCGAGGCCTAAAATCTGAATACTACATACGAATTCGCACTAATATTAAGGGAAGCTATAAATTGGGGGAACTCAAAGTTTGTCCATACATACAATCGAATTCATACAACAACAATCCAATCTACCAATTCAGTAAACTGATTCGTATAGTTATTATTCGAAATCCATAAAATAGGAGGGATTAAGGATTTACCCACCTCGAATCCAAGCTATATGCGTGCAAATTGGCTAGATTGAAGCTAAATTCGAACTCCACACGCCCAGAAAATCTGTTGTCTTCGCGTGAGGTTCGAACACCACCAAACCAGAAACCCTAACTTGCAATTTCTGATAATTCTAGGCACAATTAGATGAAATTAGGGTGAGGATCGAATTTGTAGAAGAAGAAGAGGTTTGAATTCACCTTGCATGCTCGAAAACGGATGGGTGATCGGCCGAGCTCACGACGGTTCGCCCCTGCCCGTGGCCGATTCTAGCCCAGCCAAGCGTGGGGTGGGTCGCTGGCACCTAGTGGGCGTCGCTTGGGGTCCGGTCTGGCCTGATGTGCGGCGTGGCAGCGAGGGAAAGCAGCGAGGGAGTGTGGAGAGCTGTGAGGGCCGAGAGGTGTCGGGTGAGGAAGAAGAAGGAGGAGAGAGAAATGATTTTTCGTTTAAGGTGGCTCGGCCGGTTTTTTACCCCCCTTATTTTTGTGATTCAAGAAATCCATAAACTGTCAACTGCTAAATCATCAATCGAATCTCCGGGTCTCAAATCCTAAAACAAAGTACTTAATATAATCACTCGTCAACTTACTCGCCCTTGATTATATTAAGGATCGATTTAGTAAATTACAGAACTATTCCCAAGGTTCAACAATCTGATCGCATTTGGGATTTGCTTTTGTTGAAACTTCAAGGAATCACAGGCTTGTCTTATTGCACAACTTTAGACGATTTATTTTTGGGTTTCTGAAGTTGGATAGATCGATAACTTGGGCAATATGGTAGTTGTAGGTTGGCGGATACCAAAATAAAATTTTCTAACCCAACAGGCATAATATTCATTAAGCAAGTACAACAAAACCCCGGGTCTCACATTTCTCCCCGACTTATAAAAAGTTTCATCTGCGAAACTTATACATTTTGGTCACATGATGCTAAATAAATCCGTAAATACTTATATAAATGAAAGTACTTGAAAGGAAGATTTCTTACCAACTTTCATTTACGTCATGGAGCTGTGAGATTGGTGGAGTCATTTCCTTGCTTAGAGATTCTTACCGCCATGCCTACTTGCTAGTTCAGTCCTTTGATTGGCTTGCATGTTTTCCTGTACTTTCTTCGGACATTGGTTTTGGTAATGCCCAATTTCTCCACACCCAAAGCATGCCCCAGTTAATCTTGCATAAGGTCCATTATGGAGCTTGCTACACGTCTCGCATCGAGGCCTTGGCTCATACGGAGTGCGGTCCTTCTGAGATTGATGGTTGGAGTTAGGCTTCCCCCCATTCCCACATACCCCTGCCTGTGAGCTCTTGACCTCATGCTTCCTTTTCTGCTGCGTAGCTAACTCAGATGCCTCACACTCATCTATAACATGCTCCACTTTGATGGCTTTTTGATACATCGTTTGGAGATTTGGAAAGGTTAGTGCAACCATGTTTGTTTTTAACTTAGCTTTGGGGCCTCTCTCAAATCGTTCCATCTTCATTTCCTCATTCGCCACTTGATGAGGAGCAAATCTACTCAATTCATTAAACTTAGACATATACTCAATAACTGGCATTTTTCCTTGCTTTAAGTTTAAAAATTCCTACTCTTTAGCCCATTTTACCTCCTTAGGATAGTATTTTTCATCTAATAATCCCTTGAACTATGCCCAAGTTAGTGGTTGTTCACCTTCTTTTGGCTTAACGGTATCCCACCAAAAACTAGCATCTTTCTCAAATAAGTGAGCTGCAAACCTCACCTTATAATTGGCAGGACACTCCATGACTTCAAGCAATCCTTCAATCTTCCTCTTCCAGTGCTCACACTGAATTGGGTTCGGCGCTTCATCAAACGTAGGTGGCTTAAGCTTCGGAAATTTAATTAGCATCTCTATCCCATCATTTGGAGGCGGAGGTGGAGGAGGATTTTACCTCTCTTCCGACATATCGTATACTATCTTAACTCATGCACTCGTAATAAGACTCCAGGTTACTTATGTGCGTCATATACATGTATTACTTATAACGAAATTTCTACCAGCCCCCTCCTAGTAAGCTTACAACAATTTAACACTGAACACTTAACACTTAACATACAACATACATCGCATAGCACATAACACATAGCATATAACACATAACTCTTAGCACATAAAAAGATATCGGCGAGTCAAACTTCTCTCTTCTTCTAATATATAAAACCCAACCTGGCTCTGATACCACCAAATGTAACACTCCGATCTCACCGGGTCGTGTTACATGCCACAGTCTTTCCCTGGGAAAGACTTTTAAGGCAACTTGCTTAACCAACTTAAAACATAACCTATTGGGACTTAACAGTCAGAACTTAAGAAAACTTACATAGCATATGTGCCACAATTACAGAACTAGGCTTTTGACTTAACCTTAGGCTAGGAGAGGTAGTATTTTCTTAGTTCCAGGAGCGAAACGGATAGAGTTTTCCCTGAAAATTAACCATTTTCCCAGGCCTAAGCCTTACATTAAGATCCCTGAAATGCATAAAAGTAGAAAAGAACACCAAAAACTTAACGGTTACATGCCGGAGTCCACAACTCTATGGGCCACACGCCCGGAGTACACAGAGCCTTTCTAATGTTCATAAACCTTACAAAAAGATGATGAATTACATAACCTTATAATCATAATCGACATTACATAATGATATCATAAACACAGCAATACAGTCCAAGCAAGTCCACTCTGGGCGCTCCACGCATCAGTCACATGCCTGTGGATCTGGGAAAAAGGGAAAAAGTAATGGGAATGAGCAACCACCGCTCAGTGAGTAAACCCTCTCTCCCAAAACATACTTAAAATACATATTAACTTACGAAAGCCTTTCGTAATTCATTTTAGTTGAAGAGCTTTCACATAATACATCATATTCGAACCATAAACCGAGTGAAGGAATAGTCATACCAAAAGCTTAACTTTAGAGGAAACCGTAATGCGTTGACTTAACATAACAAAGCTACGTAAACCCAGAAACATAGCATAAAAGGGGTTTTACACCTAAGTTTCACTTACCGAAAATCATATATAGTAACTTATTCACGTAAATGAGGAGACTAGACTCTTAGAGGTACTTTGTTACTGCCATCTCGAGTCGGCCAAACTCAAGCGGCAACATACGCCTATCCGGACAGACATCATACTACACTGAGACATAATTTTCATACTTAGACTTCAGGCAGGAATCAAACCACCATTCCTCACTACAAGAAAATCTGTTTTCTGCAACAGTAACGGTCATTGCTATAAATACAATGTCGTTGCAAATAATAGTTTTGGCAACGATAGATGTCGTTGCAGTGTCGTTGCCGATCAGGGCGTAGCAAAAGATAAAGGTAACGACTACCGTTGTTGCAATAGCTCCTCTTAGTGCAACGACCTTTTTCGTCACCGTACATATGTCGTTGCCAAATGAGTAAATGTTTAAGTGTAAATTGTTGGTGCTTTTCGCAACCATATACGTCGTTACGAAATATGCTGTAAGTAAATAACAACCATCCTGTCGTTGCAAGATCGTATAATTGTGGCAACAATTTTGTCGTTGCAAAATGTACTTTTAATCATTAACAACCACTATGTCGTTGTACAAGTTTACAACTATGGCAACAATTTTATTGTTGCAAAATGTATTTTAATTCATTAGCAACCACCATGTTGTTGCAGAAGTTTATAATTGTGGCAACAATTTTTGTCGTTCCCGAATGTAGATTAAATCATTAGCAACCACCCTGTTGTTGCAAAAGCCTATCGTTTTGGCGACAATTGAATCATTGCAAGTGATATTATGAATGTTTCGCAACAATCTTGTTGTTGCAATTGTTTTGCCTGTTGCACCATCTTTTTACTGTCGCAGAACTTATTTTCACAACAAAACGTTCTTTGCAAACAATACAACTATATATATTTACGCTGTGTAACATGAACCTATATAAATCCATATTGCGCTTTGCTTACAAACTATAAATCCAAAGTATATCACATTCATCATAATAGTAATATCTGAAAAATACATCAGTTCTAAATTTTCAACAAAAGAATCGTATAATTGACAAATACTACTTTCAACAGAAATAAAAAATTAACAATTGATTTTGTGTCAATGCTAACATCATGGCCTAATGAAAATGTTGACGGAAATCGTTGTTTAAACCTTCTCTAATCTGACCTATAATCTAGCAACCTGCAAATGTGTGTGTGTGTGTGTGTGTATATATATATATATATATATATATATATATAAAACAAGGTAAATTATTTTAGAATAAGTATTTCCAAGACTAAAAAAACCATTGACACACAAGGCTGACTTCAATAAAAGGGGGGGAATATAAATACACTATTACTTTAATAAAAGATAACATTAACATTTAAACTTAATTTGTCATCTATTACTATACATAATAGCAAATTAATCGACATTGCAAACGTTTTGCACCATTCAGTTCATACCAGCATAAAGATAACAACATTAAAACATCATTAGGCGGCAAGTCATTTATTATATATAAGGTGTGGTATGTGTATGCTAATGTATATATATACAATGATCATGGCCGTGAATCAGACAAGGGAAAAGAAATATACAACACTTTATCATTAATTTTGTAGTTGTGACATTTTCTAGATACTATTCTAAAAGCCTATGTAAGTGAAGTTGATGTGGGATCGCTGGACATAGCTGAGTATAAATGCATGAAGATGGCAGAGAGGGTGGGTAGTTTAGTCCTGGCTATTGAATGTCAATGTGAGCTATTCTGTCTAGCCTTGAGGGGAAAAAGGGTTTGGTCGGAGGTGAGATGTATCAAGTTCTATGCACATATAATCGGTAGTTTTATTTTTTATAAAATGGGGAGAGGAATAAGTACAGTATTTCTTATCTCCATTTGCATTTTAATGAAGGGTGTAGTATTGTGTGAGGCTCAAAGGGATTGCTTCACCTTGAAGATGCGAAGTTAACACTGGAGTCTTACGTTAATAGTGCTGTGCTAAACAGCTGAGGAGAGACACAAGCCTATTTGCTACACAGGGCTGCTATCTGTAGTTCTGGTATTTTGAAATAGAACTTAATTCATTTTCATGGTTATAGTCTCCAGCAACTAGCTTTAAATTTTTCTTATTTAGCTGATACAGATAGCATGCCTTCTCCCCTCAAAATTTAGACAACTTTGAGCCCTTTTGGCTTGCTTGGTAAAATGTGCAGTAGCTAAAGCTAGTGTCACATTGGTACAGAGAGGATTTTCTTCCTTTACTATTGTCATATGATGATGTGAGGCACACATGATATTTAGGACGGCAATACATAATTTAGGTATAGCATTGTAGATTACGTCCAATTTTATATGCATTCATAAGCGTTAGAATGGAGATTGAGAATGGAACCTTGACTACATAAGCACATTCAAAGAACATATAGCACATAGAAATTGGGTGATTGGGGCTCGACATGGCCCGTGGCTTGACATGGCCACCAACACAATACCAACAATCCTCAAATAGATCACCCCTAAAAGAAAATCTAGCCTAAATTACTACTGAGACTGGAACTATGACTATACAAGCACATTCAAATAACACATAGCACATAGATATGGGGTGATCGGGACTCGACATGGCCCGTGGCTCGACATGGCCACCAACACAATACCAACAATCCTCAAAGAGATCACCCCTAAAAGAAAATCTAGCTTAATTTAATACTAAGAAATAAAAATGAAGATAGAGAAAATTAAGTTTGAGTGTTGTACCTTTACTAGCATGAATTATTCCTGTAAGCCGCTATTTCCGCAAACATCTATCTCTTCAGTTCATCAAATGCACGTTGTTGCTCCTCTTTGTGCTCTTGGAATTCTTTTTGTTGCTGCTCTCTACTTTCTTCTAGTTCCTTTATCCTCTTCTATTGTTCTTGTATCTTCTCCTGCGGCTTTTCCACTATCTTCTGTTGTAGAAGTTGCTGTCTTCCTTTAGTGTAAGGTCGTATTGCGGTTCCTTTACCACGAAAATACCCTGATCTATGTGGTAAGACTTCTAATAGTATCTCCTCTTGTGTTTTGGATTCGCCCGCATTAGCAACCGCATTTTTCAATTTGTCCTACTCACAACCAAGGAAAAATATACAAACAACCACTTAGATAATGACACCAAAAATATCAAAGTAATTAATTTCAAGTTCGCCAGTGTTAAGAAAAATACATATATCTCCTTTGAGCGATTTTGATCTGCCCATTGGAGAACTCCTTCATCACTCTTACGTGTATCTTCAGCAAGCCATATTACATCAGCAGTAGGCTTCACATTGTTGTTCTCCTTTGTCTAAAGCACATTGCAAACATTGACGCATAAATAATTAAAAGTACATGAAAAATTATGTGTACAATTAACTAGTAATAGAACCAATAGGAGAAAGATGATCGACAAACGCATACTAATATGTCCTCTACTTCAACAAAAGATAAATTCCTAGTTGTATGAGTGCATCTTTTGTCAGATCGTCGATTTTGTGAATTTCTTTCACTTATTTTCTACACAAAAATGGAATGTTCAAGTACAATAATAGCAGTAAATAGCCAAGGAGCATTTTGAGATGAGATCCCACCTTAAATTCTGCAGAGCTAAAGCGTTTAACATAATATTCCCATTGATCTTGGGGGAGGTCAGCAGGAGGATTTCTCATGCGTCCTTCATCTATTTTACCACACTTAGGACTCTTATAGTAGTAGTGCAAACGGGTTTTCCATATTCTATATAAACGCTGCATCGTATCGATAACAAAAGCTTGCATGTTCAAATAACACGCACCTTCTTCAATCTCAAATTTATCCATAAATACGATGTAAATAATTAGTGCAATGCCTTATGTGCATATATAAGCAAAACAATATATCACAATGCAAATTTACCTGTATTTCCTTCCACACCCCATCACCAGCCCTTGCAAAGGCTTCCTGCCAATTTTTGACATCAAGTGGAGCCCTTGTCCTTACAACTCGACCACACTCATTCACCAAATGTCGAGCATTATCACTAATTGCTCGATCTATTTCATCAGGTATAGAAATTGATAACTTTGATTGTTTTCCTTTGATTTTCATATCTACTACGCAGCTCTTGTACTTTCCCCTCTCTCTCTTCTTCTTGATCTTACTTGTTGCTGTACCAAACATATATGCCTTAACTTCATCACTATGGCCAAAAGCAATAGTACCCTATAAGTAACTAGTAAGTTTATAAATTTACCTTCATTATTTCCAACATTTTGACCAATAGCAGAGTTTGCAGAACCATGTATGCCTCCCCTTCTTGGTGATCTAACATGCTCAAAATTGACATTGATAGGGTCAACTTTAACATCACATGGATTAGCAGCTTCTTGTGCTTCTAAAGTCGTACTCAGCCTCCCAGTAAAGTTATTCATTCTCTTCTTCTTGCCAGTTTGATTTGTCATATCTACATATGACATTTGACCGCAAAAAAGACAATTAAGAAAACAATCCAAAATTAATTAGCAATTAAGGTATGATCACACAAAATAAATAGCAAAATAGAAATTACTTGGGGGTATATTGCTTTAAATTTGGTCATGCTGGTGTTGTTTTATAAAAAAAGTAGTAACATAGTACCTTCAAAGTTTTTTTAAAATGACCACACCTTTAGGAAACAAGAAAACACTTCATAACCATAATTTTAGTTTTTGTATTTGTTTATAGGGATTATGAAAGTCTTACTACATTGCTCACTTTTACGGAGTGGTTTGAAGAGAGAGTAAGTAAAACATTGTAAGTCCAACATATCCAATTAATTTAGGTACTAATGCATCTTATTTGCTTGTTTAGGTTACCCAGTTATGGAATCAACGTGATGAGAAAGCCAGTCATGAGCTCCTAATTTTGGCACAATGTCCTATCAAGAGAGTGACTTGCTTTGATGGATATGTTGTAAATGGTTATAGATTCCACACAAAAACACGGGCCAAAAATCATAGCACACAAAATTGTGGTGTTGTGGTGAAAGGTGATGTGCACAGTGGAGGAAAAGAATACTTTGGTGTCCTAAAGGAGATTATAAAACTGGATTATGGTAGCAACCATAAAGTTATTCTCTTTGACTGTGAATGGCATGACGTGTTCTCTGAAAATGTGTGAATCAAAAGAGAAACATATGGCATAACAACAGTGAACGTGAAACGCTTTCTAAAAACAAATGAGCCATATGTCTTAGCTTCTCAAGTTGAACAAGTATACTATGTGAGGGATCATGTACAGCAAAATTGGCAAGTGGTGGTGAAAACGAACCCTCGCAATTTCTATGATATGCCTTCTGATGATGAAGATGAGGGACCAAAATCATTTTCATCCTGTGACGATGAGGCTCATGAAGAAGCATATGTCCCTGTGTCTAATCATCGTGCAATGTTGTTGGTTAGGAATGATGTAGAACCAGATGCGGTGGATGGTAATCTTATGGCACAACAGTTGCAACGCCATAAAAAGAAAGGCAAAATGCAAATTGTTGATGACAGCGGTGAATCTGGGTCAAGTGGAGAAGAGGACATACCGCTGTTTGCAGATGAAATTGATGATTAGCATTAAAGTTGTCATTTGCTAACGTTACATCATTGGTTTTTTTAATTTTATTTTGGAAACAAATCAGGCGTTTTATACTATTTGATTCCTTTTTAGCAAAAAGGCAAAACATTTGTAATACTAACTTGGATGTTTGATTCATTTTTTAAGTACATCTTTACTTATATGCTGCTTGATATGAAGATAGTTCACATATTTTGTAATTTGACATATCCTTGGTAAGTGCTCTTACTCTTTCACACTTTTTATGAAATATATTTAGAACCTTTATTTCTATATATGCATTCTAACATGTTTTTTTCTTGATTGCAGGCCCACAATGTATATCACCCTGGATAGTTTGAGAAATATGGCTAGGGTAAAAAAGAATCCAAATTATTCAAGTCATATTGTTTGTCAGAGCATGACAGAATATGAAAAGCAACGTGATAGAAATATTGAAAAAAAACAATAGGGTACTTCAAGAACTTGGATTACCTTTTAGAAAAACCAACGAACATATAAGGTGAAGAGAACTGATTATAGAAGAAGAGGAGGACTATATACCAATTGAAGATGAAAGAGTGGATGCTGAATTGGAGGATGTGTCATATGACAATGATAACTTCACTATGCGTAGACCTACATTGGAAAGACAGGCGACATTAAGAAAATCATCCACTGGTCAAAAAGCACTAGCCTCTGGTATGTTCTCCTTCCTCGATATGAATTTTGTTCAGTGAAATGCTTCCCCAATTCTGATGGAGGCCAAAAACCAAAAAAAAAAAAAAAAACATAATTTGCTGTGGTTGTAAGTTGGTGAGTGTTTATTTGCTTATTTTTTACATATCATCGTTTTCTTATTCGATGATATTTTAATTTAAATAAGCTATTTTCATAGTATTTGATTGTGCATATCAGATGAAAGAATGCATGCCCAACTAGATACACCTGTAAGACAAGTGACGAGGACTAAATCAATCCCTACACTCCACCCAGGTATATTCTATCTATTCCTCTAATTCTGTATTATTTTACCTGAAAGCCACGAAGGGAACAGAATACGACCTCTGTCACATGGGCTATTTAGCTCTTGGACTCTTGGACTTGCTATTTACCTGAGTTAACTATGACAATTAATTCATTTCTTCTAACTAAAATTGCTTATTTCTGGGATGTAAACCCCAGTATTCCGGATGTGTGATCCGTTGAGTTGTACTTTTGATTTCTTTCCTATTATCGAAATTTGTTGAATGGTTTACTCCGGAGAGCTGTGCTCTCTGGCGTGTAGCCGTTGAGCTTATTGGTATCTGTTATGTTTTTAATCGATACAGGGACTTAATGTAAGGCTTTAAGCCGGGAAAATTGTAAGTTTTTAGGCAAAACTCTGCCCGTTTCACCCCAGAATTTAAGAAAAATACTAATTGGTTGTATTGAGGGTTAATATAGTTGACATGGTCACGTAATAGATTATTTTTACATTGCTTCATTTTGTCTAGGTAAAAGAGTTCAGGCTCAATTAGATGATGCCTACCGCGTTAATCAAGGAAGCACTTCATGCAGGAGTACATTAGAACAACAAAGGATAAGGACAAGATCAACCTCTGCACATGGTTGTATGATTCTTTCCAGTGGTATTATTCCCAGAGTATCTTTTTATATACTAATATTTGATACTGTTACTTCTAGCTCATGATTCAAATGAAATGCCTAGAAGAGCATACAAATCTTTCCCATGATGTGGAAAGAGAGTTATCCAGTAAGAGTACGCAATATATAATCTCATCTATTTGCTGAGTGTAATGATATTTTCAAGTCTGGAGATTCTTTTATAATTGTT